>NQII01000032.1:738376-753683 GCA_002778355.1 Clitarchus hookeri
CGCGCTGCAGGTCAGTCTCCCGCCAACACTGCACTTGCAAGACCCGCCCTAGGGGGAAAAAAACATTGCAGAGGAGTGACAGCATAGCAGTCATGCAATATATAGGCTGCTCGCGGTTCATTGAGCACTTTTGAAATCAACCTTTGAAAAATATCACCACCCATATCTGAAGATATTTCAACACGCGCACTCACTGGCATGCGCCCAGGAACGTTATGTAGGGAAAGTAGTTCCATGTCTTAACGTGGAATTATAAGTGTTAGTTTGTTATTTGTGAATAATAAAAACTACTTATTTTTCTTTCTGCATCTTTGATGCGTATAAACATAAGAATCAGCAAATTACATAATTTCCACTTGACCAACACATGAATAAAGTGATAAGGCCCATTACAGTGTTAATTTTAAGTATGGTGGAATAACACACAATGTTCATATAAGTAGTTCTTAAGCAGGGCTTTCAAAAGTGCTCAGTTTATCGTGAACAGCCTATGCAAATGTTTCAGGGCAGCTGCTAGTATAATATTGCTCTGTTCGTTTATTGGAAATCTTGCAGGAACTATCCAAATATTGCTGAAGTTATCCGTAGACGTCCCGTCCTGTAACAAGAATATACTGCTCTTTTATAGAAACTGTGCGTATAGTTACAGGTGAAATCACAGACACGTCCACAACATACATTGCTGTAACTATTACTATGGGTTAAGGCTACAGAAGTTTAGTTTCTAGAGCAATCTTTTTTTTTCTCAGGCTATTCGCTTTTAATTGAGTAGGCCTACTTAGAATCAGACTTTCTGCCCATTTTACAGCCTCCCAGCGTTCGTATGTATAGTGAATAATATCATGGACCCGATGAATTTGAATCATGCGTCGATTATGTGAATGCAATTGTTTACGTTAGACTGATTTTCGTCTTTTTTGCTTATCACCATCAGAACTGTGACTTGGAGGTTTGTTTACAAGTATTTATAAGATAAATTCGTGCATCAAAACTGAATCAATGGAAGTACGAACAAACTTTTCTAAACATGTATTCACGTAAACATAATTATAACCTTTAATTCAATTCACTTTGTTTCGATAGTGCTGTTCACAATACAGCACTCAAATGCTGGGATTCAGGAATTTATTTTAGTGTGGCGTTTAGCCCGTTCAGTCACTCGTGTTATGACTTATGACATGTTGCGGGTTGAAATTGCCTACGGCCGGAAGTTTAAAAAAACGACTTACCAATAAGGACCAGGATAATTATCGTATTCTTTATTCGAAACAACTAGACGTCAAACACTCNTAAAAAAACGACTTACCAATAAGGACCAGGATAATTATCGTATTCTTTATTCGAAACAACTAGACGTCAAACACTCGTCTATCCGTGTCAATTTCGTTACTAGCCTGCAACGTCCCAGAGGAGCGTGAGTCAGTAATAACAATGCGATAAAATGCAGGACCTATCACGGCGCCCCACTGCGGAAGCAAATGGCCAATACTGGACATTTGGCAAGTACTACAGTGTAAATACGACTGTCAAGTCTAACCTAGATGTCATTGAGCTTATCAGTGTTCCCGGTCACTAGCGAACATAGCCCATAGCAGCCCATGTCTTCCCTGCTCATGATGTGATTCGTGATATAAGGATGGTTGAAGTCATACCAGNACATAGCCCATAGCAGCCCATGTCTTCCCTGCTCATGATGTGATTCGTGATATAAGGATGGTTGAAGTCATACCAACGAGCATCCGACATGTGGTTCATTGGTCGCGAGAAAGAGTCTCCACTCAAGTATAGTAGACAGCAAAATATTGCACGACTTGAAACAATAAACGAATATGTGTTTGAAATAGACCTGATATACCCGTATTTATATGTAACCGTTGTAGTGTCACTTTTGAGTTATTGGGTCCGTTTAAACTTTAATTTATCAGTTGGTGGATATATTCAAAATGTGCAGGTGAAAAAGAGGCCTTTCAAAAATAAGTTGATTGCAGTCTAGCTACCTCAACATCTGACCGTTTTAATAAATGCAGGANTCAACATCTGACCGTTTTAATAAATGCAGGAAAATATTCGTGGACTGATTATTTTTGACTCATTAAGGTTATATAAAAGTAAATATATCTTCAAGTTTTAATGAAATGATGTCGATGATTATTATCAAAATACCTAATTGTTTAAAAAATAACATTTATCATGTTTTTCAGAGTAAATAAAATTCTTTATTCGTACAAATATAAAATATTATCGAATTAACCGCTTGTGCCATAAACTGGGAGAAGGAAGAAATTATTTCCCTATCAATTTTCGTCTATATGCGTTTCATTGCTATTTTTTTCTAAAAATACAATTTTGTTCTGTGCATTTGACGTCTAAAACCGGACACTGAGGAACCTGTGCACGAGTTTACAGTAGCAGTGAAGAAAAGTAATTTCCAACTGTTGCCAGCCTTTACACAATATTTGAAAGAACCATTTGTTTACTATGTTGATAAGGATAAGCATTTTAAAAATTTATCTACAAAATATTTTTTGTTTACACATTTTAAGGTACTGGTTTAGCCGTTCTACAGTTATTTTGCAAAGGAGCAAATTCCATTTCTCAGTTTCTAATCGTTTGTAACTCGGTAATAAATAAGTAGTAAAAGATCAAAACATGATTCATTTGGTTATCCCTGGACTTATTGCATAATTTGCAAATGACATACTGAAAAATCATGAGAAGCTGCAGTTAAATTTATTGCCACAATTCCTGTGTGAACATATTCTGAGTACTTTTGGAGATAACTTTCTTTTAACTACTAAAATACATTATCCGCAAAATGAGGCAAACTATGCCCTTGGCTTAAAAAGGTTCACCAAACTTACATACAATTTTATAAACTAGACAATTTTATATATTATTATGTATTAACCAATAAAGTGAAAAAGTGAAAAAATGGCTTCCCTACTTCCTGAGTGCTCTGTTCCAATAATGGCGAGCTAATTATTATTTTTGCCATTGAAGGTATCAAACGGGGTAATACTGTTGAAAGCATTAAATGTATAAATTTTCCCCAATGTGGATAGAAGTATGGCAGTTTTTTCAAGCTACCGTATTAACGTGTAGATTTGAGAAATGTAATATAAATGCTTTCCGCCCTGAGGAAATTTGGATCGTTAGTCTCTCCAAAAAAAATTTGAAGTAAAATCTAGGCGCGTCTACGTAATATATCTTAAAATGCATTCGCGAATGTTTTATATTAAGATTTTTTTCCATTGTGGCATTGAACAATGAAAATATCACGCTCGTATGGCGAGGGCGCCGGACCGCTGACGCCTAAAATCACTCGATTTATGTACCTCTGGTTGGGAATCAAGAAGTTCAGAGATTGATACATTAAGGACGTGCCTTCGTCTGTAGCCTTTCATTACACAACCGTGCTGCAGAAAATAAAACCTTATAACGCAAAAAAAAATATTTCGTGCGACTTTTAAAACGGTTGAAACAGGAAAGGGGGTTAAAATAAAAAATTGAGTGGCATTTTACCGGGATGTGCGTAGCGGTTAAGAAATGTTTCAGAAACGCTTATTTCTTTGCGAAAAACGTACAAACGACGTGAAATTTACTTTTTTTGGTATGCAATTCAATAATTAATTATTTTACTGGAAGTGTGACCGTAACTTTCTGTTTCCGTTAAGTAGAAACACAACCACATTACTGTACTAACATTTACATGAAGATGTAACACTGTGTCTTAATTCTTGAGAGTAACGTACTTTTTCTCCTTACATGTGACGGTAACGCCACGGAGCGTACTATTGTACTGTCTCAGTTGCACGAGGAAGACAAACAACAACAGAAACTCTAAACTGTTTACTTGTTTTCTGTGCCTAGTTATTGAGGCAGTCTTTTTTTCAAGAAAAATGTGAAAATATTGGTATTGTACATGCTTACAACTACGTGATGACTGCGGGTGTTTAAAACCACACTGACGCAACACAATTTCAAGGATATTCTGGTAGTTACTTTATCAGAGTAGAAAAGCATAGCTATTCCCAGACTGTAAAAAATTACACGGAATTTTTATTGAGTAAAATTTTTTCGAGACTTGATGAACTTCTTCGGTAAATAATTTCTGACACGTCCATTATCGGCAGAAAAGTCACACCGAGAAAAAAAAATATTAGATGGAAACAAAATTTCTTTGGTCCAAACAAATCGAAAGTTTGTATATNCACTTTTGAAATCAACCTTTGAAAAATATCACCACCCATATCTGAAGATATTTCAACACGCGCACTCACTGGCATTCGCCCAGGAACGTTAGGGAGGGAAAGTAGTTCCATGTCTTAACGTGGAATTATAAGTGTTAGTTGGTTATTTGTGAATAATAAAAACTACTTATTTTTCTTTCTGCATCTTTGATGCGTATAAACAAAAGAATCAGCAAATTACAAAATTTCCACTTGACCAACACATGAATAAAGTGATAAGACCCATTACAGTGTTAATTTTAAGTATGGTGGAATAACACACAATATTCATATAAGTAGTTCTTAAGCAGGGCTTTCAGAAGTGCTCAGTTTACCGTGAACAGCCCCTACAAATGTTTCAGGGCAGCTGCAACTAAACTTCGCTACTAGTATAATAGTGCTCTGTTCGTTTATTGGAATTCTTGCAGGAACTATTCAAATATTGCTGAAGTTTTTCCGTAGACGTCCCGTTCTGTAACAAGAACAGACTGCTCTATTACAGGAACTGTGCGTATAGTTACAGGTGAAATCACAGACACGTCCACAGCATACATTTCTGTAACTATTACTATGGGTTAAGGCTACAGAAGTTTGGTTTCTAGAGCAATCTTTTTTTTGTCAGTGAAGGCTATTCGCTTTTAATTCAGTAGGCCTACTTAGGGTCTGACTTTCTACCCGTTTTACAGCCTCCTAACGTTCGTATGTATAGTGAATAATATCATGGACCCGATGAATTTGAATCATGCGTCGATTATGTGAATGCAATTGTTTACGTTAGACTGATTTTCGTCTTTTTTGCTTATCACCATCAAAACTGTGACTTGGAGGTTTGTTTACAAGTATTTATAAGAGAAATTCGTGCATCAAAACTTATCAATGGAAGTACGAACAAACTTTTCTAAACATGTATTCACGTAAACATAATTTTAACCTTGAATTCAATTCACTTTGTTTCGATAGTGCTGTTCACAATACAGCACTCAAATGCTGGGATTCAGGAATTAATTTTAGTGTGGCGTTTAACCCGTTCAGTCACTCGTGTTATGACTTATGACATGTTGCGGGTTGAAATTGCCTACGGCCGGAAGTGTAAAAAAACGACTTACCAATAAGGACCAGGATAATTATCGTATTCTTTATTCGAAACAACTAGACGTCAAACACTCGTCTATCCGTGTCAATTTCGTTACTAGCCTGCAACGTCCCAGAGGAGCGTGATTCAGTAATAACAATGCGATAAAATGCAGGACCTATCACGGCGCCCCACTGCGGAAGCAAATGGCCAATACTGGACATTTGGCAAGTACTACAGTGTAAATACGACTGTCAAGTCTAACCTAGATGTCATTGAGCTTATCAGTGTTCCCGGTCACTAGCGAACATAGCCCATAGCAGCCCATGTCTTCCCTGCTCATGATGTGATTCGTGATATAAGGATGGTTGAAGTCATACCAGCGAGCATCCGAGATGTGGTTCATTGGTCGTGAGAAAGAGGCTCCGCTCAAGTATAGTAGACAGCAAAATATCGCACGACTTGAAATAATAAACGAATATGTGTTTGAAATAGACCTGATATACACGTATTTATATGTAACCGTTTTAGTGTCACTTTTCAGTTATTGGGTCCGTTTAAACTTCAATTTATCAGTTGGTGGATATATTCAAAATGTGCAGGTGAAAAAGAGGGCTTTCAAAAATAAGTTGATTGCAGTCTAGCTACCTCAACATCTGACCACTTTAATAAATGCAGGAAAATATTCGTGGACTGATTGTTTTTTGACTCATTAAAGTTATATTAAAGTCAATATATCTTCAAGTTTTCATGACATGATGCCAATGATTATTATCAAAATACCTAATTGTTTCAAAAATAACATTTATCGGGTTTTTCAGAGTAAATGAAATAACTTTACATTAAAATCTTTATTCGTACAAATCTAAAATGTTATCGAATAAACCGCTTGTGCCATAAACTGGGAGAAGGAAGAAATTATTTCCCTATCAATTTTCATCCATATGCGTTTGATTGATTTTTTTTCTAAAAATACAATACATATTTCTTCTGTGCATTTGACGTCTAAACCCGGACACTGAGGAACCTGTGCATGAGTTTACAGTAGCAGTGAAGAAAAGTAATTTCCAACTGTTGCCAGCCTTTACACAATATTTTAAAGAACCATTTGTTTACTATGTTGATAAGGATAAGCATTTTTAAAATTTATCTTCAAAATATTTTTTGTTTACTCATTTTAAGATACTGGTTTAACCGTTCTAGAGTTATTTTGAAGACGAGCAAATTACATTTCTCAGTCTCTAATCGTTTGGAACTCGGTAATAAATAAGTAGTAAAAGATCAAAATATGATTCATTTGGTTATCCCTAGACTTATTGAATGATTTGCAAATGACATACTGAAAAATCACGAGAAGCTGCAGTTAAATTTATTGCCACAATTCCTGTGTGAAAACATTCTGAGTACTTTTGGAGATAACTTTATTTTAACTACTAAAATATATTGTCCGCCAAATGAGGCAAACTATGCCCTTGGCTTAAAAAGGTTCACCAAATTAACATACAATTTTCAAAACTTGACCATTTTATATATTTTTATGTATTAACCAATGAAGTACCTGAGAAAAAATGGCTTCCCTACTTCCTGAGCGCTCTGTTCCAATAATGGCGAGCCAATTATTATTTTTGCCATTGAAGGTATCAAACGGGGTAATACTGTTGAAAGCATTAAATGTATAAATTTTCCCCAATGTGGATAGAAGTATGGCCGTTTTTTCCAGCTACCGTATTAACGTGTAGATTTGAGAAATGTAATATAAATGCTTTCCACCCTGAGGAAATTTGTATCGTTAGTCGCTCCAACAAAAAACTGAAGTAAAATCTAGGCGCATCTACGTAATATATCTTAAAATGCATTCGCTAATGTTTTATATTAATATTTTATTCCATTGTGGCATTGAACAATGAAAATATCACGCTCGTATGGCGAGGGCGCCGGACCGCTGACGCCTAAAATCACTCGATTTACGTACCTCTGGTTGGGAATCAAGAAGTTCAGAGTTTGATACATCAAGGACGTGCCTTCGTCTGTAGCCTTTCATTACACAACCGTGCTGCAGAAAATAAAACCTTGCAACGCAAAAAAAAATATTTCGTGCGACTTTTAAAACGGTTGAAACAGGAAAGGGGGTTAAAATAAAAAATTGAGTGGCATTTTACCGGGATGTGCGTAGCGGTTAAGAAATGTTTCAGAAACGCTTATTTCTTTGCGAAAAACGTACAAACGACGTGAAATTTACTTTTTTTGGTATGCAATTCAATAATTAATTATTTTACTGGAAGTGTGACCGTAACTTTCTGTTTCCGTTAAGTAGAAACACAACCACATGAAGATGTAACACTGTGTCTCAATTCTTGAGAGTAACGTACTTTTTCTCCTTACATGTGACGGTAACGCCACGGAGCGTACTATTGTACTGTCTCAGTTGCACGAGGAAGACAAACAACAACAGAAACTCTAAACTGTTTACTTGTTTTCTGTGCCTAGTTATTGAGGCAGTCTTTTTTTCAAGAAAAAAGTGAAAATATTGGTATTGTACATGCTTACAACTACGTGATGACTGCGGGTGTTTAAAACCACACTGACGCAACACAATTTCAAGGATATTCTGGTAGTTATTTATCAGAGTAGAAAAGCATAGCTATTCCCAGACTGTAAAAAATTACACGGAATTAAATAACTCATTTTAAAAATCGAGACTTGATGAACTTCTTCGGTAAATAATTTCTGACACGTCCATTATCGGCAGTAAAGTCACACCGAGAAAAAAAAATATTAGATGGAAACAAAATTTCTTTGGTCCAAACAAATCGAAAGTTTGTATATNAAAGTCACACCGAGAAAAAAAAATATTAGATGGAAACAAAATTTCTTTGGTCCAAACAAATCGAAAGTTTGTATATGGCGAAACAAGTATATTGTTGATGGAACCAAATTAAGTTTTTCAACCTATTTTTTTGCACTAACCATATCGTACATATTTCAGTAAAACACTATTGTGTATTTAAAGTGAAAATTCATATTTTTGCAAACGCATGTTCATTTCAATTGACCAAAGATTAAAGTATTTTATATTGGTTTTACTACAACAGTATTCTCAATTTTCGTTATATTCGTGTTACATTGAGAAATATGACGCCATTAAGTAAAAATTAAAATCCATCGGTTGTTCAATCGAGATCCGAACCCGACGTGCGGGCATCAAAGTTTGAAACCCTACATACTTTTTTTGAAGTTGATTAACTACACTGACAGAATTTGCCGTTGGACATAGCGTGTGTGACGTTTGACGTTTGAAAGTGTTTGTGTATTTTGCCGTGTGACGAGCTCAAGTAGACCGACTTGATGACAAATCCACACTACACGTGCGTGACATGCGAACTGAAGATCTGCCGCGGAGGAACCAGGGCGCGAACTCCCGCGCTACGTTGTCAACTTATTATCTAAAAACTTCCAGTCTGCAGTACACATAGATTATGTTTGGTCATGAAGTTGCGTATCTGACTCGTGTTCTATGCGATGTCGTTCGATTCCAACATTACAACTGATTTCAATGGGAATAACTCCCACTCTCCCCTTCTACCTCAGAAAAAAAAANGTCGTTCGATTCCAACATTACAACTGATTTCAATGGGAATAACTCCCACTCTCCCCTTCTACCTCAGAAAAAAAAAACAAAAACGAAAACGCAATTTTTATCATAACTCCAGACAAAACTTTGTGAAGTTGTTAAACTTTAAGAATTTCTAATTCCTCATTCATAATATAAGATATCGGTTAGCCTATATAAGATATCGGTTAGCCTATATAAGATATCGGTTAGCCTATATAAGATATCGNGTCGTTCGATTCCAACATTACAACTGATTTCAATGGGAATAACTCCCACTCTCCCCTTCTACCTCAGAAAAAAAACAAAAACGAAAACGCAATTTTTATCATAACTCTAGACAAAACTTTGTGAAGTTGTTAAACATAAGAATTTATAATTCCTCATTCATAATATAAGATATCGGTTAGCCTATATAAGATATCGGTTAGCCTAGGTATGGAAAAACATTACCATGACCCCACCAGAGGAAAAAAAAACGTTGAATAGAGCGCCGACCAAATACGAAATGTCACGTGGAAATATTCAAAATCTGTTGATGGTGTGGTTTGCAAAATGCTTGCCAGGTGGCAGCTGCGGTGACAGTCACTGTGCTGCGACCACTTTTCTCTTGGTTGGCGTTCAAAGTTTCTGGCAAGTCACTTGCGTCGTGTCGCAGCTCCTGTCCGGAGAACCCGCAGAGCTGCAGCGTGTGGCGGGTTGCCACTCGCTCCAGACAAGGGGTTTCTCTCGAGTGCTTGTCTGGGCAAGCGCTCTCCGCCTCCCTTTCCTTTTTTATTTCCTCTCGTGTTCTCTTTTACACTTACTCTTTCACCGCTCCTCTCGACAGTATTATATGTGGGGTCACAGCAGCGCTCTCTCAGTGAATACACACAAGTGAAACTCGAAAAACGAAACGGTTATAGCAGAACATATTTTGCAGAACTCTCTCCAATTGAAGACACCAAAAGGTTGAATTTTATTTCTCATGCCATTTATTCATTGTATTTTATTCACAGTGTTATATTAGCCAATTAAAAATATAGTAATTGAAGCCACTATAACTTTATTTACTCCAATCAACGCCATTTGTATTACTTATATGTGTACTGGGACTACTGATGTTGCGGCGGGTAGCGCATAACGGAAAAAGTAGTTTATTTCATGACATTATTACTAAAACTCTAAATCCCTAGGAGAAGCTAAATGTTATGTTATCATAAAAACCTTGAACTGTGATAATGTGACTTCAGAAGCCATATTGTAAGATACAACATTTTTTTTTTTTTTTTTTTTTTTTTTTTAACTCTGTGACAAATTAAATATTTTCAGATTCCGTTATATAAGAATTGTTTAATTATCTGTGGTTGAATAACACAGCAGATTCTGATGGAATGTGCAGTTCGTTTCGTCAGTTTCCAGTTTTGTGAATGCACGGTATCAATCGCAGGAATTCATGTTGATTTCCATATTGCATTTCCAGAGTATCTATAATTGTTTTATACTGTTTTGCTTGTTGCTTTTCCCGGATGTAACATGTGCGTTACGCGAGGGCTTCTCTGTTTTCTGGCTGTTCTGTCGGCATATCCACGTCGCACGTGAGTTCCAAAATAGTACACAGAGTAGCCAGGACTCCGCACTGCTGCTAACGACCGTTTGTGTTTCTCATCTATTGGTCGAAAACAACGCAGTCAGTTGGAGGCGCTCTGTGAGAAAAGAAGGGGAGCAGTTTCGGTAGGTTGGTATTTCTGTCGGTAGGAACTTTTTCCGCTACGTAACACGCTTCTGTTGGAGGAAATCTGGCATCAAAACAAATTTAACAATTAAACATTAAAAATAATATTTAGAATTAAATTTTTACACAATAAATGTTAATTTTTAAAACCTTACATTTACTATGTACATATTAAGATACTTCTCATAACCTCTAAAACTGATGAAGAGAAACTTGTCACAAATCAGTGAAATTTGACAACAATATTAAGACACCTGCTTCGCTGCAATTACTGAAATGCTACAAATAAATGCAGTTATTAAGAATAAATTTTAATTAGTCTTATCAACCATACTATATGTTTTCATAAATATTCAGAAATATTTTCCTATCTTTATATTGTTCAGGGAAAATAATAATACAATATCTTGCCAGAAGCGATTTAATACAGATAGCTTCTACTGCCATTAAATCTGAATATATTTGTATGAATAATTAATTATTTACTCCCACTAATTTTGAATGATAAACTAGCAAAAGCACTTAATCACTCTTAATGTAAATTGTCCAGTCACGTACTATGCCTTGAAAGAGCCAATAATGAAAACAAACCTGTAATCAATTTTGCTATGGAAAACTGCCTGGGCCAAGATGAATTGTTTCTCCGTTTTAACAGTTGCCCATACTTAGAGCGAATTTAATTCTCCTAAGCACTGGTTTACAGTGCGTCCGATTCATTTCGAAGTCCATAAAGATCGTTAACTGAATATTGAGTGAAAAACGTTATGCTTATAAAGATCATCTCTCAGCTTTACAATGTACCTTGTGCAGCTCGTATCTTGGCAGATAAATAGTAATCTAATTAATTATTTCTGCTGTTTAAAATTAGAATTTTACCTACAAACTCTTTTAATACGCGATGCTTAGAAATACTTACACGTTTGTAAGACTTCTTTAAGTGCATAATCCGCGCAAGATTCTTACTAATGTGCACACTGATTTGTTAATCAAGCAAAAATAGTGACTATAGCACAAGTTTAATTTACAACGTATATGAATATATTCATTTTTTCGTAGTATTTATGTAAGTAAGCTAGGTGTAAATCTTTTCGAAATGCTTTCGGCGAAAATTAAACAGAATTATATTAAATTATTGCTTACGTATATTTCTTGTGCCTGTTTGCGTTAATAGACAGACAAACCAATTTCAAGAAAAATTTAAGTTAGAGAAATGAATATTAAGATCAAATTTAACTTTTAGTCCCATGTTTTAAACGAGCGAAAGGGTTTCGATTCAAACATTTCAATTCAAATAGTTACCAGTGAGTTAACATACGAGTATACTTCCCTTTTCCATACAATAAATTAAGTTATTATTTCTTATTAATTCCGCTTTAAAATGCCATTCGCTAATCTGTGATTTAAGATATTATAAAACAATTTGGAATAAACTGGCAGAATACACACACATACATATATACATATATTACAAACGCTAAAATGAAAGTTAGGAATACCAAAGAACTTAGATGGTAGTATTAGTTGTACAGTGACAGAATAATGTATTTACAGTGTTATTGGTTTTCCTGATTAGCCTATGAAGTAAATTTAAATATTTTCCAAGTTTTCCTATGATGTCGCGCGTGTACATGAATGTTACTATACAATAATTTATTTTAAAAACCAGAAGCGTCAAATGCAGAATGGCAGCGAGTTTACATGTTTGAATATGTAAGTTTTCAAAACTTTTTTTTAGTTATATCTTGAAGCATTACGTTGAGCTCGCTGACAATAAGTGCTATTTATATTAATTATTTCATTAAAACCTCGTTGAGATGAATATAAATTTACGAATATTTCTTACAACGGAAATTTTTATATCCAAAAATGTGAATCGGTGCTTAAATGTATGAGGAAATATTATAGCATGCATAAGGTAATATTGTAACGTGCATGTTATAAAGAAAATTATGTGCTTTAGTGGCTAGTCGTTTGTTCGTTTCCCAGATAACTGTGTAGCAGGAACACAACACAACTATAGCTCTGTGAATATAACAGTTTATGTATCACAAACACATTTACGAAAGGGCTGAGAAAATGTTAAAAATATTATATAAAAAATAGTAATTATATTTTATGTGCTCTTCCCTACGCTTATTTCTGTTTTTGTTTATGGAAGTAATTTTACTCTTATCACAAATTTTGTCGCACTTAAAATTTTAGTTACGTCTAGTATGTTATTAAATTGCCTCAGTATTTCATCAAATATTTGCATTAAAAAGTTTACCTAATTTCAAAATGAATACTATATGTTTATTATTCAACTATGCAGCGTAAATATTCTTGCGCGTATACAAAATAACTTGAAGCTATTTTTGACGATATAGTTAATTATAAAATGAACTACTTTTACGCAGTGTCATTCCTTACAACAAAAAATAGTTATTCCTTTAGTATACATTGCCATATTTATGTTAAAATCGTAAAATAAATTTGTTCATTTTTGCGTCCGGGCAAAAATATATGATTTCATCACAAATTATACTAACGAAGGAAGGTAAGAGAGAGAAGCACATTCCATTATTCAGTTATTTTGTGTGTTCTAAAAATTAAAGTTATCTTAAATATTGGACTAGTAAATATTTTAATTCCTAAAAGTTTGCATTGTTTTACATCCGAATGATTTTTCAGCAAACCTCTTTGCTTGGAGCTCTTATTAGAAGCTGTGTTAAAACATTACTCGACATAATTTGAGTCATTTTAGTTTAAGCAAAATAGCTGAGTCAGTGATATTGACAAACTCATGTTGGGCTGGGGCTATTTAGATATTCTGAGAACCAGTTCGGCAGGCGTAAGTATTTAATGCGCTGATTACCTCTACCAGAAACGCATTTTCCGGGGTGGTTGGTCTACAGTCTTTCGATCGCAAAACTAACATTTGCATCAAAGTTTAAAGCAGTCGTCAATAAAGCTTTGCAGATATTCAGTTACTATATTTTAGATACGTCTATTCGAAAAAGTCGTTTGAGACTGTGCTGAAAGCATAGACGTATATTTCCGTACGCATAATGCACATGAAAATATAAGGCGTCGCAAATCGTATTACTTAGTAGCCAAGCGTGTGTGTCGTTCTGGCAATGAAACATACGTTTCACGAAAAGGTTTAGTAGTTTAATTTAAAAATATATTTTTCGCACACGCTGCAATGTAGATTCTTTGGGTCAGAATTTTGCTTCCAAGGCAGATATCTTCAAGAAAATCGTAATTGTTTCATAATTTCCCAATATATTTATTTTTCACTTATTTATCCCCCTCTTTTATGCTGGAATGTAAATACAGTGCGTTCAGCGACTTCGGTATATGAAGATACACAAAAAAAAAACAGAAGACGTCACTGGCTTACTCTAGATATAAACTTTGAACCTACATACATCATCGAATCAACCTTTATCGCCAAACTTTTACAATAAAAATATTTTTATCATAACGATGATGGGCATAATTCCCTTGACGTGGTAATCATGAAACAATCAAAATTAGGTTTAACAAACTTCTTCAAAACATTTCGTAGCAATTAATATAGCCTCCCTTAATGTAATTATTTACAGTGTAATAAAAGTAAGAAATTATCTTTCTTTACTGTAACGTATAGAAAATACAACAAATTAAAACATTTGATGTGTTTACAAGTTTGCTTAAGTTTGCTTCATTGGTTTCAGAGACCCAACGAATCACCTTAGCACTTCTTAAGGTTGGTCACTGGAAAAAGTACTAGAAGAATAATATTACAATTATTGTCCAATGACTTGTTGAAAATCTTCTGAATTTGTATAACATCTGTCACAGGGATAGGCGGTAAGTTAACTCGATTAGATAAGCCATTCTGGCACCTAATGAAAATAATTATTTCGTTAATAATTTTATCCTTCACATAAAAAACGATACTTATTAATCTAGCGCTTGAAGTAAAACAATGCGTTAAGCCTAATTTTTTAAAATTTTTAATAAACAATTTTTATTATGTGCGTGGGGCACAAATTACCGCTATAAATGTTAACTGTATTCTTCAAATGTATACTGCCCAACAGAAAAACAAATAAGTGCCGTAAAATTGTATGTGTCGTTGCACCGTAAGCTATTAAGTGATATATGCTGTATCCACTGGAATGGGAAAAAAAAATTTCACCGAGTTGGCAAAAGCCGTCATATAGAATTTCCCTTTCTTAGTTTTTCAATATTAGTTCCAAAAAAACTGCGAATTAATTAATCGGTAACGTCAACGGTACGATTGATTTTCTAGCCACAACGGGTTGCCTGCGCGGCATCAAAAGGTGATTGCGCCGCTGCCGTTTCTAATCGAGGTTGCAGTAAAGGCACTGCGGATCAGCGCATCTTTCGTTATCTGTGTTGTCGGGAATAGAGATCCCGGATCCTTTCGCAACGGGGGCACGTTTGAGCGGATTAATTTCGCAGTCGGCCGCGGCCATGGTGGGGGGGGTAGAGGAATGGCGAATATTTGGCCCGCCTTGTTGGTGAAAGGGAAGGGGGAGAGGGGTCACGTTGGGGTTGAAGTGGGTGGAGGGGTGGTATCCCCTTGCTTACAATCCTCTTACCACCTCCACCCCCCACAGCCAGGACGTATCGCCGTAAGCCGGTGGCATGGAGGACCACTCTGCCGACCCATTTAGGCGGCGTGTTCCAGC
>NQII01000032.1:753692-772828 GCA_002778355.1 Clitarchus hookeri
CTCGCCCATCGCCCGACACAGGTGCCTTCACAGTCGTCAATCTCCGGACGCAGATTGACTCGTGCTTCTGGCTCCTCGCCTCATGGTTAAGAGTTAGTAGTCCGGAGGGATTTTCTGTATAGGCGTATAGGCTATTCACGTAAAACTGAGCACTTTTGAAAGCCCTGCTTAGGATCTGCTTCTATGCACATTGTGAGCCTGGTCACTTTATTCATGCGTCCGTCGGTCAACTGAAAAAAAAGTGAAATTATATGAAAAGTAAATATTTCACAAAGTGACTTATTCTTACACTTACATGCACTAAAACCACAGAAAGTAAAAGTATTCATTTCAGAGTCCGCACCAAATGTTTGCCTAACAGTTCTAACTCAACGTTAAGACATGGAACTACTTTCCCTTCTTAGCTAACAACTTTACTGGATGCATGCCAATCTGTGTGTTGGTAACATTATATGCAGGGAGGGACAGTGACATTTTTCAACGGTTGAATTTAAAAGTGCTTACTTAATCATGCACAGCCTTTAATTTCGTTACGCGTTTCTTAGCAAGTAATAATACTGGTAATACTAATTGTTTGTCAGAAAAAATAACGAACAAATTATCTAAATTAGTGCAGTTTTATCTGTATCATATTAAGTGCATTCAAAGAAAAAAAAACTGTAAAAATTGTAACAAATCGCATTTTAGAACTTTTCTACGCATTTACCTTAAGAGGCAGGAGAAAAGTAAAACCTTACATGATGCGAACTTTTATCGAATGTGATACAGATCTAATTTGCAGAGGAAAGCGTGGTGACGGAAGCGCTGCACGCCAGTTCAACGCCTTGCGCGTAGAGGCGATGGGGCTCTGGGCGCGCGTGTTATTGTCGCCCGTTTCATCGTGCATCGAACGTGAAATACAAATCTCGGGCTCGTGTACTTTTAAGGCTGTCGCCTACGTGACGCTTGGAATGCGTTGCAGCATGTTTGAAACACGTGTATTTCGACTAAAACTACTAAACCTGCCCCGAACATGTTTGCCTACGGAAACTAAATATAATAAATACGGGGTCGGGGTGATACCTCCAGCATTTAAAAAAACTGCTTTTTCAGACTTCCGTATCTTGAAACATACTACCCGGACACGAGCGAGGCAACGGTAGATACCTGTACTGAACCTTGCTACAGATATTCCGCCAGAAATGTTGTAGTGTCGCCGCTTACGTCGCGCAGGTATAAGCAGCACGACGAGAACACCGCACGCCAATTCAGAGCCTTGTGCGTAGAGGCGGTGGCACACTTGATGCGCGTGGCAGTGTCGCTCTTAACGTCCACTCGCTTCTCTGCCTTGAACGCAGAAATATCCAGGTAGGTGTCCGCATTAAGAGCTACGGAAGAATCTTGCTGTCCGTGAATTTCGAAAATATAAAATCAAGGAATGAACTTGAACAACTCAAAATATTTCGGGGGGATTTGTTTTATGACTATTAGTATAAGTATTTCTGTTAACAAAACCATCGCATAAAGTGGAGTGTAGAGTGGAGATATTTGGACGGCCCTTACTATCGAGGTCTTGAGATCCGATGAGAGTGAAGCGAGGTGTGGATGGAGCAGCGCTGGAATGCACGGACGGGGGAATTGGGAGATCCCCGAGGAAACCCGTCGACCAGCGCCATTGTCCAACACGATTACTACGTGTGAAAATCCGGGAGCGACCACGCCGGGAATTGAACCCGTATCAACTTCGTTGGAGGTAAGTTGTTTGACTAATACACCACTACCACTTCCTCTAGAAAATGTTGACTTTTATTCTAAACATAACGTATAGAAACCACAAAATCAGTACATATAAAAGAATAATTGTTTCAATAATTACACAATTGTACTTTATACATTTTTTTATAAAAAAAAAATAAAGAACACAATCTTTTTTTTTAATTTTAACATAATTGTATCGTATTGAAAGTTCCTGTTAGACAATTTTGTTAAAAGACCTCATTATTCTTGAAAGTCTGTAAGTTTCAATATTACAGAGTTTTAGATAAAATATTAGTTTGTTAAATTGAAGACACTTATTTTTGTTAATTTACTGATTTTGTGGTTTGTATCCCAATTAATTTTTGCAAAACGATCGCAATTTTTAAAAAGAAAATTATTGAATATGACAAGTTTTACTGCATGTGAGTTACCAGCATTCGAATATCTTGTCAATAAATCCAACTATATCAAAATATATTAAGTAGTTCACATTATGTTCTTAGGTAAATGTTTCGGGAATTCAGACTATGCGAGACTATTCCTTTGAGTCGTTTGCAGTCAACGTGGCGTGACACCATAACACAAGGAGCGTACAATTTAAGTCAGCCGTACACAATCGTCTTTAATGTAAACTGGAGAAGTTTTGCTTAACTGATCAGAGACAGTAAATTTTTTGTAGTTATAGAAATTTTGGCACCTTTCGATTGCCTGTATTGATTTTAGATGGCGTATATTATCTTTCTATTAACGAAAGCTAGATGGAACAGGAGGCACATTTTCGTGCATAAATGAACAATGAACTATGCACGGAGAGATGGATTTAAAAAATAAATTCTGCTGAAGGCGCGAAAAGACATTTGAATTACAAGGGGAGCCAATTTGCAATTTTTTTTCGTGTATAATGTCCTAGTTTGTCTACAGCAATTACTCTGACGTTTGGAATTCTTATTGGTGGGAGTTAAATTATTTTATAGAAAAATTTAGTATAATGTTTTAACCCCACAACGACCGTGACAAGCTCTTATAACTGACCATCTCAACAGTGAGGTTATCACGGACAGAAACAGTGGTAATAAATTACCATCCCTGAATTCATCTGGATTGACTTTGGAAAACCACGGAGAAGCCAATTTAGGGTGACCTATCCGGGAACCGGACCCAGGTCCTTCAGAACACGGGTCTCAGTGTTTTGCCACTATGCCTCCTCACTCTGCATGGAGCTCGGTGACTTTCGTTTTTAAGGCGTGACACTCCTACGGCATGGAGGCCAGACTAGTGACGGCTTCGTTCCCAGATCTGGGAACGGCTCAATATTTTCTGGCAGATTAGTTGGTAATTAGGAGCTTCGAAACCCACCACAATCAGGTACTTCCATCATATTCAGTCTCTGTATACATATAACGGAGCAGATATAGATCTCAAGGTATGCGTGTGGTTGTACTTGACATACTCGATTTCACGCCGTCAGTGTCTTGCATCATCTTCAAGCAGACAATAAATCATATTCACTTGGACTCTTTTGCTGGTTGAATCGCTGCTGCTAACCTCGAAAGACATACATTTGCGATGCCTCATCATGTACTTGAGTCATCTTCAAAGACACTCACTCAACTAGGAGGAAAATAAAATATTTTTTTAATGTGATTGATTCTCTTTTCAGTTAAGAGTAAGTTTCGTTTTAAGGAGAGTCAGATAATATTTTGTGCTNACCTCATCATGTACTTGAGTCATCTTCAAAGACACTCACTCAACTAGGAGGAAAATAAAATATTTTTTTTAATGTGATTGATTCTCTTTTCAGTTAAGAGTAAGTTTCGTTTTAAGGAGAGTCAGATAATATTTTGTGCNTTTTTTTAATGTGATTGATTCTCTTTTCAGTTAAGAGTAAGTTTCGTTTTAAGGAGAGTCAGATAATATTTTGTGCTACATTTTCAAACGCAAAATCTTGAGGATGGTTTACCTGATCTTCGTGTCTAGATCTAGATCCAGTATTCCTGCTCGTGGCAACCTCAGAGTACATTTGTGTATTTTTCTAAGTTAATTTTATTGTACGCATTGGTGGTTTGCGCTTGATAAATCATTTACGTAACCCTTCCGTCACGCCGGATTCTGCAATTAAAAAAATATTAGTTTTACCTGTCACGATAGTTGACAGGAAGGTTCCTAACGACATGAATATGCGCCTCGATGCTTCTGTACCTGAGTAGTGAGGAAGGGGGAGGAGTGTAGTGTGTGAACTATCACTTGTATGGCCTTCTCACCACACAGTTGCGATGACCGAAATATAATAACTACGGAGTATTATATTAAAAAACGAGTAGAATATACAGGCAAAACTGGAAAACGCATGTCACTCGGAAGGTAGTCGAAAGGGTTGTATATGCGAGGTCCCGTGCTCAATTGAAAGATACATAACACATTAATTTACACGTGAGTTAAAGACTGTGTCAATTAAAANTGCGAGGTCCCGTGCTCAATTGAAAGATACATAACACATTAATTTACACGTGAGTTAAAGACTGTGTCAATTAAAACGGCAAACTTCAGTAGTGCATAGTTATAAGCACTTTCTTTTAAACATATTATTAGTATCGAGAATATTTCAGCTGAGTTTAACTTTGCTTGCTACTATTACTGCTTGTCGGTGTTTAGCTAATCAGAAGCCCCGAATGTCCTGCTACGTTGTTGAGTTAGAGCCCTGTTTGTGAAACAAGAAATTGTGTGTAGTGGCCTTATTTCCCGGCCAGTTTTGTGTGTTTATGGAGTATCGAAATAACTAGTGTTTTCGAATGTTTTGAAGTCACGACAAATAAAGCAGAAGTATTGAAAGAAAGTCTAATTTGTACGGAAAAAAATAGTTTTGACGAAAAAATGCTACCGATTCTTCCAGCTTATTTTTTTCGGCGCTAAATGTAGATAAATAAACAAACGAACATCGCAAGTATTAGGTTGACANTGCGAGGTCCCGTGCTCAATTGAAAGATACATAACACATTAATTTACACGTGAGTTAAAGACTGTGTCAATTAAAGCGGCAAACTTCAGTAGTGCATAGTTATAAGCACTTTCTTTTAAACATATTATTAGTATCGAGAATATTTCAGCTGAGTTTAACTTTGCTTGCTACTATTACTGCTTGTCGGTGTTTAGCTAATCAGAAGCCCCGAATGTCCTGCTACGTTGTTGAGTTAGAGCCTTGTTTGTGAAACAAGAAATTGTGTGTAGTGGCCTTATTTCCCGGCCAGTTTTGTGTGTTTGTGGAGTATCGAAATAACTAGTGTTTTCGAATGTTTTGAAGTCACGACAAATAAAGCAGAAGTATTGAAAGAAAGTCTAATTTGTACGGGAAAAAATAGTTTTGACGAAAAAATGCTACAGATTCTTCCAGCTTATTTTTTTCGGCGCTAAATGTAGATAAATAAACAAACGAACATCGCAAGTATTAGGTTGACANGATTCTTCCAGCTTATTTTTTTCGGCGCTAAATGTAGATAAATAAACAAACGAACATCGCAAGTATTAGGTTGACAGTGGCCAAGACCACTGTGCTTGTGTTATGTATTGTGGGTTAATCGTTGAAATTGCGTATGTGTAATGTTTATGTAAATCGTGCCTGGGCCCTTAAACCTTTCCTTGTTCCATCTTCAAGTATAACAACTACGAAAACATGACGAGGCTTGCGTTAAACTGGAACCAGCTGCCCCAGTCGAGGAACAAACCAGTCTTTCCGGAAATTCTCGAGAACTGATGAAGTGAAATGAGATTGGAGGTTGGGAAATGGAGCTGCGGCAGAATGAAGATGGGAGAGGAAAAAGAAGTTCGGTGAAAAAATGTTCCTTTACATTTGCAGTTTTCTCCACTTTCCCTACATGAGAAAAAACGTTAGAAAGTTCCCTTCCGCCAGATACTAGTGTCGAACTAGAAACCTCAGTGGTTCCAACTAGAACCTGATTCAACAGGGTTTACAAATTATTGTGCAACGGTCTAAAATAAGGCGGTGCAATAATTTTTTTTATTTTGAAAGTATTGGTATTACTAGGTGGTATCTACTTACGAAAAACGTTTAAGAAAGTTTCATGCACGTACACAAATTTTGATTTCTACTTTCGTCTCTGGCGATTTGAGTGGAAATTGCTATCGGGACAGTTTTTCACAGTGTAAACGCATAAAAATCCCTAGGTAATTCTTCGTTTGACTTCATACCAAAATTAAGTATTTACTATGGTGTTCCTGTGTATCAGGGCCTCGCACACACTAAATATGTAACGGTTTACACTTACTCAACTTATAGGTCCCTCGATGAATATTATACATAACGCGTAACTCTCACGTTGCTAGAAGGTCGAAAGAAAAGAGATATGACGTCACGNCCCTCGATGAATATTATACATAACGCGTAACTCTCACGTTGCTAGAAGGTCGAAAGAAAAGAGATATGACGTCACATTAGTCCCATTTATCACAAGATATATGTTAATTAATTAACATGTAGTTGTTTACCAACATGGTTTAGGGCTCAAATNTTAGTCCCATTTATCACAAGATATATGTTAATTAATTAACATGTAGTTGTTTACCAACATGGTTTAGGGCTCAAATTATATTAGGAGAACCAGCTACTTTAATATTTCTGCGTAATTTAATTCGACGAAAACTATTGGCAACTCCGTCCACACGGAAACACCAAACCATAAAAATAAGAAATTATTTTGTGTATAGAAAAATATTGGAATGAAACAGCGTTTTTTCATCAGCATTTGCGCTAACAATTTTTCGCTCTTGTATTTCCAATTTGTAAATAGTTAATTATTTTTAAGAGGCTATAGCTGTTTTTCTAAAATAAAACTTACGTTACTAAGAACTAAATTACCCTTTGTGGTCAGAAGTCATCGAGCACTGTTTTGTTCCCAATGAAATGATGGCACAAACGTTTGAAAACATTATGATGACACAAAATCCGGAGAGTGGAGAGATTTGGGAGGTTCTTAACATCGAGGTCTTGAGAGGCGATGAGTGTGAAGCGAGGTGAGTATAGAGCAGCGCCGGAATGAAGAGGCGGGGAAACGGGAGATCCCCGAGAAAACCCTCTGACCAGCGGCATCGTCCAGCACGATTCCCACATGAGAAAATCCGGGAGCGGCCCTGCCGGGAATCAAACCTGTTTCGCCTAGGTACGAGGCGAGTAGTTTAACCACTACACCACCGCGGCCCCCTGTCATCATAATGAATCGAGAAAATGAAATCTCGTGTGTCCGAAAGGGGCACGATTGTAGAGTTTCACAAACGCGAGCATTCTGTCAAAGCTAATACTCCGCATTTAAACGTGACTCCTTCCTCTGTTAGCAACGTTTCTGTCAAGTGCGAACGTCATGTAAGCATTGGACCAAAGTATCGTTCTGGCAGCCTAAACGCAACGAACCACCTCATCGGGGGGCGGCGATCTGTGAAGTGACATGTGCTAACCCAGGGGTTCTCGAACTTTCTGACCATGTGCCTCACTTTCGCTATTGACATTTTTTAATGACTCCCCTCTTCTTTATATCGAAGCACTGACTCGTAAATACAGTAACAGTAGTAGTACAATAAATCGGAAATATTTTACGTTACGTCAAGCTCAAACTGGAGAATGGAGATATCCTTGTCTTGTTTCGGAGATCTAAATTTTACTTGAATACGTTTTCGGGAAAGATCGTCGAGCATTGCCTATGGAAAAAAAGTTGTAAATTCGTAATAAAATCAATTGTTGTTGTATCAGACCATTTGTGTTTGGTTGAAGAAACTTGCAAAAATCCCCCCAGGAATTAATATCACTGCGAACAAGAATGGTCAGTTCCTAATATTGGTTTTCATTTCCTCATTTACTTCATTTCATATACTTCTTGATTGAAAAACAGCTGAAAATTAGCAGTCTTAAGGAGGAAGTGATGATTAGTTCCGAAGATTGAGGGGATAAATGACAACATAATTAAATAATAGAGTAAACAGTCAGCTCTGGTGCAAAACACGATATCTCTCCAGGGATCACATGGAAAATGTTTTTTATAGGAATCTTGTGATGAAATAGGATGGGAAGATTAGTATGNATATCTCTCCAGGGATCACATGGAAAATGTTTTTTATAGGAATCTTGTGATGAAATAGGATGGGAAGATTAGTATGCTAGTACCAATGTTTGAGATAACGATTTATAGAGAGCGTATAATAATGTGTCAGTAAACACATTTTGTTTTATATTCGTGGTCGGGCGTTAGTTAGACTGCTGCTTGTGATAGTGCACACATCGCCACCACACATGGCAATTATTTTAATTGATTCTGTACTAAAATTGTTTTCACTTCCCCCAAAATAGGGTCTTGTATAACAATCCCAGCTAATTATCTATTACTTCTTCACATGCAAGATATTTTTATCAATTTCTTAGCAGGCAGCATGGCGTTGGATGTGGGGATTTTGCGTGAGAATGAGGACTCTGCTACAATTGTGCAGATGCGCATGTACGAGTTGTCCGAGATTGTCTATTGTCATCAATAGGCCTACAGCATTTTGTTAGACCTGTGACGTCGAATGCGGATCGTGCAGTCGAGTAATACAGTGCTGTTAGACTGGAGCCAGCCAACCACAGCTAATGAGGCGAGACAGCACGAGCTGCACTGCCTTCCTTGGGCGTCAGGATTNCAGCTAATGAGGCGAGACAGCACGAGCTGCACTGCCTTCCTTGGGCGTCAGGATTACTACACGACTATGGGAACAGCGCTGTGTGAAAACAGATCTTGAAATATTGGCGAATGTCTGAAAACAAAAAATACGTAATGCTTTGTTTAAAATGTCATTTTTTTTGTCTTCAATGCAGTTTCTACATTTGATTGTAGTTAAATTATTTAAATGCTCACTCTCGGTGTTAAATTTGAAAACTTATTTATGTAATTCTCAATAACTATGTAACGGAATTGTTCCGAAAATTCCTGCCGTAANGTGTTAAATTTGAAAACTTATTTATGTAATTCTCAATAACTATGTAACGGAATTGTTCCGAAAATTCCTGCCGTAATTCGTTTTAACATGAATGTTTTAAAGTGGCATAGAAACACTTTTTCGGCCAAGAATTATGTAGAAAATAAACAAAGACAAGTGAAACTATCAGGAATGGCGATTTCTCAAGCTTCTCTCTAATTACTAGCACAGGAAACAAGTACATCAGCCAAGCGAGCAGCAGCACCCTGTCTTTTTTAATCTTGGTTGTGATAAGGCTATAAGTAATGGTATCTAATTAAGGCCGGGGAGGAGCAACCTAAAAATTACGAATTTTGCGTCCTCAAACTACATCGAAGGTTTCTGCTTCTACCACTGTACGTTTGTACTCTCCTCTGTAGGGTGGAACTTTCCTAAATATGTCAGCGGGATCTCGTGTTCCAAGTTTTCAGTCGAATGTAATTTTGAAAACTTTGATACCTAAGACTGGAGAATTCTGCGTCACCAAGGAAAACATTTTCCCGTCAAAGCCTGCGATACACTTCGTACAATAATTACCTCTTTTTCGTAAGGTAAAAAACATACCTGCTAGAGTATCTCATAGGTACTATACAATAGTAATCTGGTGTGAAATTGCACTATTCAGAAATCATAACTTAATTTANCTAGAGTATCTCATAGGTACTATACAATAGTAATCTGGTGTGAAATTGCACTATTCAGAAATCATAACTTAATTTATCTCAGATTTTAATTAATTCTTTTGGTTGGGAATTATTTTTTTTGCAGATTTTTTTTTTTAACTGACTACTAGTGAAGTTTCCTTTAAATCAAATGTTATGTATGAGTTGGGTCATTTTTCTAATTACGTTGTCTTGGAGTACATTAACGTANAGTTTCCTTTAAATCAAATGTTATGTATGAGTTGGGTCATTTTTCTAATTACGTTGTCTTGGAGTACATTAACGTATTAAAACAATAAATTTTTAACAATTCTGATTAAATTAATTCCAACATTTTGACAAGACTAAAAGGACTTGCGAAATATAAACACTTAATTTTCCTTGTGGCAAATCCATGACTTTATTCCCCAAGCATTCTCTAGCGGAAAGAACTCCTGGCAGCATTTCCAAGAGTCATTTATCATTTTCCCGGATAAAACAAAGCCATACAGGTGAACTTTTTACCGCAGTTATCTTGCATTTTCATTCTTAAATCGCAGTCATCCACTCTGGGATTGGCACTCCCGAAATCATTAATATTAATCCTCCACCATAAAATACCATCTTTGGAATCATCATTATGGCATTAGCAAGAATAGGTAAGGAAATTAAATTTCCGGGAGACGCACATGGGAAAAAAAATTTTATGCCGGTTAGGGAGACGTTGAAAGAGTATCACGCTATAAGCCATACACGCAACCAGAAAGCTTTTCATATTATCTCAAATTAATTTTAAATATTCTGAAAAATAACTCCAATGAAAATAAATTCCTTAAGGCGGTCGCCTAGTGAGGGGTATGTTTGTGTGAGTGAGGAAAAAAAAATCAATGATGGCTACAGGAGACGTCGGCCGGTGTATGGAAAGCGGTTTCACCTCTGCCATTACCACCGAGACTACAAGGCCTTACAACCTCTATGTGACGTCACTTGCGATAGGTAATACAGTAGCTACGCGATATTGTTTGCGAATACGTAGTGATACGGGAAACTTATATGAGCAGCACTGAATACACACTTTTCGTTGTTTTCAATTTGTTGCATTCGTTAACAAGTTATGAACTATGTTAAGAAATATTTCTTAGCCGTAAATTCTCTAAATATTTAACTAGCTGTAGGCCATTTATTAATTTTCGTTGAACTTACTCTGTTGCCATTTGCAAACAAGGAAATAACGATGTTCAGAAATATTACCTAATGATATATCCAGTGAGAAAATAGTCGCAAACCATTTCTACGTTATTCTTTGGATTGATATCATGTCATTATAATGTTTACCTAATGGAGAAGGTATCGTAGATATAACCTCTTTGGAGCAAAGATCGCCGTACAGTAAATTTCGTAAAATATATATGTTCNTGGAGAAGGTATCGTAGATATAACCTCTTTGGAGCAAAGATCGCCGTACAGTAAATTTCGTAAAATATATATGTTCTTTGAAATAGTTTGTATTAACTGACCAATGAAAAATTAACTAAACGGTGACTCTGCAATTTTATTAAACACTACTCTGTAGCCAAAGTCCAATGCACGCCTCTGTCGTAGTTTCCGCGTGTACAGGGTTCGTATTTTTTGGGAGACAGTGGTCCAAGATAGCAGTTTTTAGCTATGTTCGAGGGCATGAAAATAATGTTTCCAGTGCGCGTGATGTCTTGAAAGTGCCATTCCGTCACCGCCTGGAATGTGCTTTTCCGTAGCTACACATGTTTGGGGCACATTTCATAGTTTCGTCAAAAAAANTATTTTTTGGGAGACAGTGGTCCAAGATAGCAGTTTTTAGCTATGTTCGAGGGCATGAAAATAATGTTTCCAGTGCGCGTGATGTCTTGAAAGTGCCATTCCGTCACCGCCTGGAATGTGCTTTTCCGTAGCTACACATGTTTGGGGCACATTTCATAGTTTCGTCAAAAAACGTATTTTTCAAATATGCTGCGACTTATCTCAAGCACTAGGTAGGCGACCGCCTTAATAATTTAGCATTTTTGATATCAGCTTGGCGTGTAATACTTGGGCACTATACTAATCTCTCAAAGTCTATCGTTAAATAAAATCTTTTCAAATTTTTTTTGGCTTCAAACAATTTAGTAACACCATTACTATGTGAGTGATAAATTCTTCGCTTTTGGTTTAGAATCTCCTTCTTTAATACTGCTTGTGAATTAAGCGAATTGTAAAATTGCAAACAGCAAATTTCTAATTTTTGTTACCGTTCCATTTTAACATTGCATATCACTGAAGCTGTGTCTTTTTCAAACGATCAATCGTGTCTGTNAATTTTTGTTACCGTTCCATTTTAACATTGCATATCACTGAAGCTGTGTCTTTTTCAAACGATCAATCGTGTCTGTTTCACAGTCCACGGCAATGAAACATCTCCCAGCAGATGATGCAACCTAACCCACCACAACTACAGCCAAATGCATACACTTATGAAAACCCCCTTATATCTCAAAAAGTGCTCGTCGGATTTTGTAAATAATCACGCCACTGAATTTGCCGCATAATAACAGGTTATGCTATTGGAAGAAATGTGTATAAGCGCATAAAAAAACTAACGTTGATATCGTTATCTCAATAATTAATTACATCTCGGAACAGATATAAACGGTGTCTTTTGAGGCCTGTAGCGAATTAAAAATCAACATTTTGATACCTTCAGCGGTTTTTATGATATTTGGGGTGAACATCCTAGCTGAATAATCCTGTATATATTTTTGATGGGTATACAGTTATATACAATACATTTAAATGCTGGTAAATATCACATAAGAAATTACCGATAGTCTACAGTTTTCGATTTCCAAATTACCAAATATTTGCGGAAAATTAGGATATAATACAAAATCAGTAAATATGCAAAAACCGTTCTCTTAAAATCAATAAAATAATATTATCTATAACTGTATGATGATCAAAAGTATATGTCTAGACGGTAAAGTATGTTTTAATACAATTTTCTAACGTTAGCTTTTAAGAAGAGAAACTTGTATTAAAATTAAAAGAGTTTTTTTTTTTAGTTTCGTTATTGTTTAATTTTAAATAATAAAAGTTTAATAATTTGAAAGTTATTTCTGCTTCTGAAACAATTTTGAGGAATGTATTTGTCATTTTTTGAAAAACATTAAAAAAATGTTTATAAACTACAGATAGTATAAAATATTGATGTGCGCGATGCTTTTGTTAATTTAAGTACGCCCATTTGCAAAAAAAAAATTGATCACCATAATCGAATCGCGCTAGTATAACGAAGGTTGACACGCAGTATTGCCATAGCTTGACTTCTGTCCCACTTGCGTTTAATGAGGTTTTATTCTGTGGATGTGCCACTAGGGTCAAACATGTCACTCCATCATTCATAGCTGCAAGTCACCGAATGAGACCTTAGTAGTAGTGTGAACTGTGCGAGCCACAGAGCCCTGTTCAGTCAACACGTAGCATGCTCCGGCGGCGTATTCGACAAGTCTTCGCCCAGCTGGATGAGTTTGAGAGGCCACGTCGTCGGCCTCCAAGAAGCAGTTTGGACGTCTCGGCGTATTACTCCCCACTTGAACCGTTCTGCGTACACTGTGAGTCGGTGTTGAACGCAGTTGGAGGAGGAGGAGTGTATGTACACCCGTCGAGAAGACTCGAATCGACCACGGCGGACCACCTGTAGGGAGGATCGTTACATCGCGCGACAGGCTGTAAGCACTCCACAGTCGTCGCTGTGCACCATCCAGAGGTATGTCACGGCAGCTGGGAATACGCCTCTGTCCATCAATACTATATACATGTGGCTAGCAGAGCGGGGTCTGTCGTCTTACTACGTCTACCATTACGACCTGAGCTTCGCCGAGCGCATGTAACCTTCTGCCGGTAACGAGCAACATGGCAGCTTGCGAACTGGCGGTGAGTGACGTTCAGCGACGAATCACGGTTCTGTCTGGATACAGACGACCGCCGAATTCAAGTCTGGGGACATCCTGGCCAGAGCCGTGATCCACGCTCCATTGTAGAGTGACACACCGCCCAACGAGAGGTGCCATGGCTTGAGGGGCCACGTCCTACGATTCCCGCACCCTACTGGTGGTGATTGAATTAACCCTGATAGCGCAGTGATACGTCCAGGAACTTCTACAATCGTGTGCGCTCCCCTTACTGGTGCAGCTCGAAACCCCCATTTTTCCAGCATGATAATGCCCGCCCTCACACAGCACGGGTATCTCTGGCCTTTCTGCGTGATGCCAACATGGTTCCTTGGATAGCAACGTCCCTATACCTCTCGCCCGTCCGGAACGTTTGCGACCAGATTGGAAGGCAGCTTCGGCCAGTGGCAGCTACGGCAGAATTGGAGGGTCAGTTGTGCCAGCTGTGGCAGGATGTACCATCGGGCGTCTGTATGCCTCCATGCCTGACCCTATCGCCACCTGCCTCCGTGCTACGGGTGGTGCAAAACCATACTACAGTAAATGCATACTGCAAATGCTGGTCGCCTGCAATACGTGCTTGGTGTCGTACAATATTTTGGTATTTTCTGTATGCATACTACCATGCCCTGGGTATGTACCCACTTACGTGCCCCTGTGATAGCACCTTCGGGGTGATCGTTTTTTTTTTTTGCAAATGAGTGTATATAGTCATTAAAACAAACACCACGCCTATATTAAGTAGTAATAATTCAGTCCTTGCTTACATATTTTGAATTTACACCCACAGCGATATCTTTCCATAACCTTTGATCGTATTCCCGTTAATATGCTCTCTCGTAGATAAAAAAACGTGCGTAAGAAATATTCTTCCGCTGTCGAATCAAGACGTCGCAAAATAAGATAAAATGAAAATAAATGTGTGTGCTCAGTTCACAATCAGTTATGTACTCTCAACAACAAACATTAGTCGTTGGGAGGATGTTATAGCAGATATTTGATACTTGATCTAAACACAATAAATAATGTTTCCTTTTATTTCCTGTATTGTATTTATGCGCTGCGTACCGCTCACTAAAAGAAAACATCACTTAAGGGCTTTGAACAACAATAACACAATATTTTATGTTTACGAAAAATATCTTCCGGCATTAGATGTTACATTTGTCACATACGGTTTTACTTCGGTAGTGTATTTTTCAGTTTTATAATGTAATAGATGTCCTGCTTTGTCATTACACAAACAAAATACATGAATAAAGCAAAATAAGGGGAAACATAAAGTCTTTTTGTTTATTTAATGCTGAAAACTGTATTTTACTACCGTTTCTGAAAGGTTACGTACGAGACATTTGCACTAATTGCAATAGAGTTCAAGTTTTAGAAAGTCACCAATTTTTCACAGTTCATTATTTGTACGTTCAAAGGTTACTCTTGGGTCTGTTTTAACATGTTAAATTATTTAATTTCTGTAAATAGGCTAGTTTTCATAGTTTAAACAAAATTAAAGAAGCATCAAACTGTTGTAGCAGGAAAAAAAAGTTATTTTCTGGAAATGGCATCAGAGTTGTTTTACAGAAATGGAAACTTTTTTTCGCCAACGCTGTTATAGCATTTTCACGGTTAACTAAGCACTTTTTTTCATTTTTTCATCCTCCTGCTATATGCAAAAATTATCATTGGCATGGGCCTGATCACTATATTCATGCGCCGAGTGCCATTCAAATGAAATATTGTAACTGCTAGGAATGTAAATGCATTATTAATATATAAATTCGTTTTCTAACATGTATAAAACAAGAAACGCCAACTACAGTGGTCATAAATTTAAACATTAAACTCGCAATAAAACGTCGAAATCTTATAACAGTTTTTTATCAATTCACTGCTAACTTAGCTAGGAGAAAGTATGCCAGAGTGTGTGTTGTAGCATATGTGTAGCTACGGGCAGTAATTTTTTTTTTTCGAAATTTGATTTAGAAAGTGCTTATTTTACCGTGAATAGACTTTCATCAACTACCTCAAAAAAGTGTATCGCGCATTTCCGTTAAATAACAATGATTTCATACTTAAAGTGGGTAAACCTCAAACAATATTTCTTTAACATAAAAATTTCTTGTCTGCTTGAAGATAAATATTTTGCAGAACTCTGTCGCATGAGCGTCTTCAAAACCAGTGTGCTAGGTTTCATCGCTCAGGGAAGCAGTTTTGGGTTGACTTTTCGAGAAAATCGTGAAAAATTTCACGCAAGTTTCGCGAACAATGTCTCGCACACAGCGTGCGATGGTAAGCGCTGGCAGTCGTTATAAAATGTATACAGGCCGGGTGGCGGTCGCCGCGGGCGTTGGAAGGGCAAGTCGTGAGCTTTCACGGCTCTCCTCCCCCCCCCCTTTATCCAATATCGTTCTATCTCTCTCTCTCTTGCCACTTTTCCTTCCGCCGACCATATCGCCCCCGGTGTTGTGAGAGGAGCTGGTAGGGGGACGTCAGGACTGGCGTATTGAATTCCATTATGGCGTGATATTTATAACCGGGTCGCTGCTGACACCCCATTCAGCGGCGTCCTGCGCTAAGGGCGACTGTAGCAGCGATCGGGACTGGGCCAATGGCCTTATGAATCGGCAGTCAGGCAACCAGTGGACTGATAAAGACAGGAAAGCGTGTAGAAACGACAACGTACTGTATCAGAAGGTTCTGTTATCCCGGTTGTAAAACCTCTGCATCCAACTTGCCACAATAACAGGAAACTCTTCACGGTAAAAAGTAAGCACTTTTGAAATGAACCTTTGAAAAATAAATGTTACTGCCTTCACCTGCATGCACTTTAACTGGTCTGCTAAGTGTCATGCGCCCAGTAAAGGTGGTAATGACGGAGGATGAGTAGTTCCGCGCTTTAAACGCTGAATTAAAAGTGACAGATAAACATTTGTGAATACTGAAATGATTTATTTTGCTTTCTGTTATTTAATATATATGTAAGTGTAAGGTCAAGCAAATTTGTAAAATATTTACTTTTACAATAATTTCACAGATTCACCTGACCGATGCATGAATAAAGTGGCCAGGCGCACGGCAATGTTAATCTTACGTGTGACAGAGGAATAAACAATGCTCATACAATTACGTTTCAAGCAAGACTTTCAAAAGTGCTCAGTTTACCGTGAACAGCCTTTAGATGAAGCGATAGAGCTGTTTTTTATTCGTTTAATGTATTAATTCTTTTACAAGCATTGGTTACTAGTATAGATACCACACGTGCTTTGCTGAATGCCTTATAAAGCTTTCTTATATATAAAATAAAAAATATATAAATTAATAGCCAAAATATTTTACTTTATAAATGCCCAATTAACACAGTATAAGAAACAGTAAGTCCGTCAGAAAATTTACAAATTCAATGCCTGCTCATTTTTGGAGACTATGCTCGGACAGAAGTACATTATCAACCAAGCGAAGTGGCCTAGTGGTAAAACCATCGGACTCGTACTCACGAGGACTTGGGTTATAGTACCGGTCCACCCATCCTAATTTCGGCTTTAAGTGGTTTCTTGAAATCACTCCAGATGAACGCTAGTACGGTTCTTTAGTGCAGGCCATGGCCGATTCCTTCCCATTCCTGCTTCTCTAAGTAATTAGCTCCGTCTCTAATGACCTCGCTAGTGATGCGACGTTAAGCCCTTCCTACGTATATACCTACCAACAACATTATTTAAGAATCTTACAGCGAAATGTGCTCAAAGTAGTTCAAAAAACTTTTACTTAATTTTGTGAGAGTTATTTCCGGTGTACACAGGTACAGCATATTCAGTTTTCATGTTTCACATATTATTATAACTTTTGAACGAATAGCCGCACCTTTAACAAACAAAACAGCTGCCTCGGTGTATGAAGGTCCCAGAAGGGAAGGAGGCCCAGTTAAAAAAAAAAAGCTCTTATTTCCTAGTTTATATAGTGTCTATACAGCTATAATATGTCTATACAGACACTGTAGTGTCACATACTATATTACAGTCTTAGTGCAACGATAAAGAATGATCCGAACAATGAACTATTACTAAATATAACTTAAATAGCACACTAAATTGATATTAAGCAATTAACAATTGGCACAGTCCAATTAAAAATGTTATATATTCTGATAATTTACATCGGTCAGATTGCACCAACAGTATAGGTCTATTGAACTCGTATCTTAGCACTTTGTTCCGAAGCTTATGTGGATCGTAGAGGCCGCGGTGCTAACGAGGGAGCATTCTGGTTTCTTCGAGGTTGCTTCATGCACACACGTTGCTGTCTGTTTTGCAAATAACCGCCATGGCTCATCGAATCACCAGCACTATACCATCTACAGTACGCTCCAAAACAGTCTTAACAGGATAGAGGAGCACTAATATCTTCCAGATTAGCTTAACACTTATGCTCGCCCAGAAGTGACCTACTTCATTATTGACAAACTTTTCAAAAAGAAAAGAAAATTAAAAACATCCACATCATTCTTGAATGTGTTATTTCGCTGCCAGTTTTGAGTCGTCAATCAAGCAGGCCTGATGCCAACCATGTCACATCTTCCATACACCATGATTCAATTCCTACTCATTCCGCACTATCAGCCTTTCATATGCATGAGCCACTTGCCTCTCTGGCAGTTAAACGGACAGGAAAAAGCTGGCTCACAGTATTATCCCTACTTATGTCAGTTCTTCCCAGACAGACTCGATACATTCGGCGTCATAGCAGAGGGCCACTCGGTCGATATTAGCTACCGTGGGCTTCGCACTAGCGCCCTGATAACATATCCAAGAAAATATGTCTTATGATCACATCGTGTTTTCATCTTGTCATATTTGGTTGTTAGGTGTCGCCAAGCGAAATCGTGTATGTCAACCGATATTCGATACAGCTCCCTAGCATATTTTGGGGTAGCAGCCCCATTGTCTTCCATTAGCCATTCGAATAGCAGGAGAGGCTGCGGTGGCTGAGTGGTCAGACTGCTTGCCTCCTACCAAGGCGAACCGGGTTCAATCCTCGGCCGGGTCACTCAGAATTTTCGTAAGTGGGGATCGTGCCGGACGATGCCACTGGTCGGCGGGTTTTCTCGGGGAACTGCCGTTTCCCCGCCCTTGCATTCCGGCACTGCTCCATTCTCACCTCATTTCACCCTCATTGGCTCTCAAGACTACGTTGTTAAGAGCCGCCCAACTCTCTCAACTCTACTCAACTCTAACAGCAGGTTTCTAGGAAGACCGAGCACTCATCCAAACAATATTCTCGATGGTGTTACCCTTGTAACCCCATGGACCACTGGACTATGTTATATGTGACGTATTCTACACTAAATAGCGTGGGGCCCCACGTCCGGGCGCCAACTTAACTTGAGGTATACTGCAGGCTTATCTAGGCCCCACATTGTGGAAGCCAACTTAACTTGACGCTACGTACTGTTACACTGATGCTACTGCTGGGCCCCACAGTTGGTCGCCATATAACAATGACGCTGTACCACCACTGTGGNGTACTGTTACACTGATGCTACTGCTGGGCCCCACAGTTGGTCGCCATATAACAATGACGCTGTACCACCACTGTGGAAGACATGGTGGCCTATAGGGTCAGAGTTAATGCCTCCAGGCACAGACTATATGATGCCTGAAGGTTAAGGGGTTTGTAATAATGTAGTCTTTTACTGCTTCATTTTGAAGGACAAATATATTGTCTCGAATTTAACACAAATAAAATACATCAGCACTTGAGAGGTGTGGTACTCTAATTTGGCTATTTGACTATTGGGATTAACTGCTGACGACTT
>NQII01000032.1:772932-804695 GCA_002778355.1 Clitarchus hookeri
TCGTATTAACTGGGTGACTTCGTGGTTGAGTGGGGCTTCTCTGTGCGCCGATTTTTATACTTAACTCAGCGGTGAGTGTTGGTAGGCTGTCATCTTGGGATGAGCTCCGGCGAAGTGGTAGGCCTTGGAAATTGGCCCGCAGGTGCTGCAGTCTCCCTGGATTGCGGTTCGGACTCGTGCTCACGTCTTCTCGCGATTCCTTGACGCAACTCTTCCCTCGGCGCGGTGATAATGAACTGAAGCCCACTTCTCTCGTAAAGGGGTTTTTATGCTTGCCAGTGTCCTCCCTTAAGTGTCGGCACATGTCTCTATTATCGGGGGAGGGGGTGAGGTGGTGGAATGCAGAGCAATGCCTTTCAAAACATGTGCCTCGGTTCCTGAAGGTTGAAGGGGGATGGGGTTAGCACTTTGTTCCTAGCTTGCTCTGTCAGCTACTTCTCGGTGCATTTCCACATTGTCCTGTGGTTTTCTGAATTTAGGCGAACTGCGTTTTTATATCTCGTGAAACATATGCTCTCAACAGATCTCACGGGCTTGCTAGAGGCGTAGGGGGTGAAGGGGGTGGGGGGAAGGCCTAAGCTGCAGGACACGTGTCACGGCGATCCACCACCTGCCTCTTGGCATGTGTCGACTGAGAGGCGCTCGCAAAGTGGGTCAGCGATGCTTCAGTTCCAAAAGACGTCACACGTCATATGTAAGGAGAAACAAGGCCACCTTACATCCCAATATTTTAAACCGTGTGCCACGAATATCTACGAATATTTTTATAGTATCACATCCCACTTACTTATGACATCCATCTGAGGGTGAAGCACTATAGTTCGAGTTTCAATGTACATTACCCTTTTGTTACGTTTTCTAATATTGTGGCTACGATATTTCACACATGTTCGAATGGAATTTTGGTGGCATCCAAACCTCAAAAAGACTTGCTCCACTAAGACCTCCAGAAAAAATGCGAGTTTCTTGCTTTTGAAGTGGAATTATCTACTATCTTAGGCCTCTTAATGAAATTTTCCCGAGCTACAAAGCCATGTCAACTCCCCTTCTAGGCCATTGGCAAAGGACCAAGAATTTGTGCTGCAATTCTTTCAAATATGGCTCCCACACTCAATTTTTGGATATTACCAGTCTCCTAGTTAGTCATATTCAAGTGTCGCACATTTTTCACCAGGTCTCAACTCTCTCCCGACAGTGAAACCGGGGGAATATCTTTATAACTTTGTATTTCTGGGGTATCATTAATGACAAATTGATTGCATTCTGCAGTATTAGACAGGTACTCTAACAGCGATGCTAAATATGATTTGACTGTAGCATCTAAAATAGATATATCTTCCAGGTGGATCGACGATTTACTTTTTTCCCATTTCTGTATGATGTATAAAGATGGGTTGTTAAGATGTTCTTTTCAGATGCTCTCGTCACTCTATGTGTGCTTAATTTCTCTAACCGTATTTATAAGTCTGTACTGTATTTATAAGTCATATTCCTTATGGTGCGGTTTTCATCAGGCTATTCTTTCGTAGTTCGTGATGTGCTGTTAACATGACAGTGATGCGTTATCTTTCCTGAATAATATTATATACCAAGTTTCCCAAATTAATGTTTATGGACTTTGAGCTAAAATAACAGAGGAACTATTAAATATAAACTGGTGGGACTGCTTGCATTTGACCCTATCAAGACAACGTCGAGTGTGTGCGAATTTGAATAAAAGTAACCAATGTTCAAAATGTATGTCATCAGCAGCAAGACATCGCCTAGGGTTTCCATGCACTCTCAGCTCGAATAAAGTGATAACAATAAGTGAAATAACATTCACTGAAAGTCCGTTGATAAGCTACTACCGACCTACAAATCAAGCAAATGAACTGGGAACAAGTGACTTATGGCAGTTGAATTCTCGACATTCAGTGGGAATCACAAGTAATTCAGTGACATTAAGCCATCATATTAATTAGTTATCAGGCACTGATTATCAGTCGCTGAATTTTCACTATTTTCTCTGATTTGGCTCAGTCCTCACTGTTTCATATTTAGAGTATGGGTAATGGATTCATAGGCAGTCAGAGTTGCGTCTCTCATAGCATCCAGTGTCCGTAGTTTTGTTACGTACACATTGTTCTTCAGAGTTCCCCACAGATAAAAATCTATCGACGATAAATCAGGATATCTGGATGGATGCTCAACACGTCTCGGCGTATCCTCCTCCCAACAACTGTTACATCCAGGAGCGACCGTGCATCTCGATGGTAATATGTCGGGGCACTATTCTGTTATAAAAAGCAACCGTCATCGGGGTAAAACTGCTGCAACTATGTTTTCCTGCTACACTGTACTGTTACTATGTAGCAGTGCACTGCCTTACTCATCAGAGTACAGTTGCACTGCGGGAGGATGGAGGGAATTCCGGTCGTCGGGCCGTAAAACCTATTACTTTTACCTGTCACTATTCCATCAAAGAATAATTGCTCCTCAATTCCTCTGGAAGACATACCGCATCATGCTGTTAACCCATGAAGGTTAACTGTTTGCTCTACCACAATGTGGTGATTTTTATTGGTCCCGTACACATGGTTGTGGCAGTTGACAGTTCCATTCAATTTAAAAGTTAACGGCGAACATACTTTGACTTCCTGGGAGAATGTGGGAATGTGTACAATAAAATCCCTACACTTTAATTGTCCGGTATCATTGTCTTCCTGCCACACCACCCTTTCTTCGTATCGCGCACAGTTTCGTCCCTCTAAAACTTGTCACATAATTGTATCATTTTTACATGCGATGTTGGCGCATTGTCGATTTCTGCCGTCCGACGTTTCTGCACCTCAATAATGTTTTCATATTTTCAAATTTGCTTTAAAAACCATTTACATTGCTCGAAAGAAAACCTTGTTGCCTCCGCTATTGCTTCTGCAAATGTAATACTGCTGCTCTTGGCTGCAAATGAAACCGGCAATAGCACAATGGCTACACACGCTCGCATACACCCAACATTGTCCTTATATCATCATACACATGCAGTCCCATCAGATTATGTTTATTACATTCTCTGTTACTGACGTTAAAATAGTGTCAACATTAATTTGGACATCCGGTATACATGCACATAGTAGTGCAAGCATGGGAGTGTCTTCGCCATAACCAAAAGTTGCCTGCTAATCACGAAATGGTATTTTTCAGTCTTGTGATGTACTTTGCTGAAATACGTAAGCGATATCTACTTTCTACCTTGAATTTGTGATATTACAGTGCCAATACTATGCAATTTACATCTATATTAAATATGAGGCCATCCTTAATACTTGAGTACCCCAAGACTGGTGGTGATATCACAGTTTCTTTCCATTTTCTAAAATCAGATTCACACTCAGGGGTCCACCCAAACTTAGTATTTTCATCAATTCAATAATTTCTGTTGATGTGTGATATTGTAGCACACAGACCCAGGGAACTTCACATTTACAACTTTTTAGGTGGTTTTGATCACTCATTTATTCTGGTTTTCATCTAAGGAGTTTTTTTTCATATAGCTATCGATACATGTCTCAAGAAAATTCCTTTTGAGTTAAAAATATGCCATTTCTTAGATTCCAGCTTCAAGTTATTATCAACCACTTCTTCAACACGGATTCAAGATGAGTAAGATATTTTTTCCTCTGACAATATCATCAAAATAAACCTCAAATATTTAGGGCTGGGACTTTTGCCATTAGACATTAAAAGGTAGCATGAGCATTGCATAGCCCAAAAGGCGTAACTTAGAACCGCACTTTTCTCTTCTATTGTGCACAGAAAGCAGTATCTGTCCATTATCCGAGTCCACTTATTACTGTTAATACACATTATTTATGTTCAAGGTCGAAATACCAGACTAGTGAATGTTTCATATATTTTGTCTGTCATATCATTAAGGTGCTGGTATTTAAAGAAAAACTGGAAGAACCATGTCACTTTTTAGTTAATGAAATTGGAAACGACTTTTAAGTGACTGATCATTCCATCACATCTAGATCCATCATCTCCTTCAGGACTTCAGTGACTGTTATTTGAGACTACTGGCAACAATCGGACGTCCCACTTCTTTATTCCGTGGAATGCATTATTGGGCATTACTGGTGTAGCAATATGATCCTTCTTCATTAGTTTAGCTAATGCATTCTCCTACTGCCAGTTCACATTTTCTCTCTTTATTCCCCAATACATCCGTCCCATGAGACATTTAACATATATACATTTTGTCTCAATATTGTGTTCCAAACTTATAACACCGAGCTTCAATCACACCCATAACTTTCCTATTACTTGCGTGGTCTCGCTGGTTAAAGGGGTCGATAGACACTGCCCCAGCTCTGATTTTGTGGTTGTTGGGGAAGGCCATAGGATTTCTGTTCTGAACTACTTTTATGTTGGCCAAGTATCCAGACCATGTGATAAGGGTCATCATCCAGGCTCCCCTTCACAAGTACCTATAGTACTAGTTTCTTGCTTCGCTGAACATACCTGTAAATTCAGCAGGACCTTTCAAAAACAGTGGTTACAAGTTTCTGGATGACTTTGTTTCTCTACTGTCTGCCGATTCATGCCTCCCCATGGCGGTGTTTGCTGTTGTCGATAAGAACGGGCTAAATTTCAGGTGCCTAAATCGTTCACATTACCTGTTTTACTGATGCTAGGTAGTCGAGGGTGAAGCTCTGTGACACATTCTCTGGTGGCTATGTGCTTAATATCAGACTTAGTCTATTCACAGTGTTTTCTATTTTTGCTACTGCCACTGCCCCCACTGTACAACCTGGCGATACTATCCATCTCGCCCATTCATGTCCAGTGTCTGAACTAGGATGTCTTATCGTAGTCAAGTGCACTACTTGCCGAACATCCATGTCGGGTATGGAATCAACGAAAAAGTGGACAGGAATGAGATTATGTTACTTCTCAGGACATTCCTTCAGCGACAGATAAGCCAGCCGCTTTATGGCTTTCCATAACTCTTGCAATTTCTGCCATGACCGTTCGGTCTGGCTCTGCAGTCGAGCATATTAAATGTGTCGTAGGTACTGGTTGTCGAAGTGCAACTACAGGACCGTTGACAATATGTACTTCAGGCACTGTCTCTCTGGTAGGAGTGAGATATAGTAAATTCTGGGCTTCTCAGCACAGCTGCGAGTAGCACACACGCTGTCCTTCTGACCAACTGTTCTGAGTGTATATGATCTCAAACTGGTGTAGATATTCCCGTCAATGAATCTAACCATCATAGGTTGTATAGTAATTGCAACCTCCTTTATAGTCCCTAGCGGATGTACGAAGTTCAGATAACATTTGTGTTTCTAATGTTACTGATGCACTGGCTACAAAACACATCTCCCCTCAACTATTCGCGGCTTTCGTATCTGCATGGGCTTCAATTCCTCTTCACTTGTTGCATCATGCATACCTATTTTTAATAATCATCTACTTGATCACAACTTACACAGTTGAACTGAATTTCTTTTTTATTATTTCACTAGCACTGCAAGTTTTCTTGTTCAGTTTGACGCTAATCCCTAATACCACCTACGTCCTACTCACATTTTTGTCTAGACTATCTAATTTCGTGCCTACATTTTTATTTAAACTCTTGTGTTCCTATCTTTACTGCTAAAATTATTGTTTATATTTTATTTTTACAATATTCTTACTTGTATACAGTTTTGTTTGTTCTTAACTATATTCCCATTTTTAAGGACGTTGAAATTTACAGTCGCACTTACACTACTTCTCGGTTTAGTATCATTGTCTTTACCTATTTGGCCTCACTTTCATTCTGTCCATACTTACAGTGCCTTCAGGTTAGCAGAAATATTACTGTTTAACATTCACTGAATGCTGTGGACAAAAATGCATAAACAATATGTGATATTTATTTATCATTCAACCTACAAATCTGTGACTGAATAAAGCCTCCATTCCACTTCTGACACCAATTGATATAACTTTCTTGTCGTGTCCAGGTTCGTATGCTAGTGGTGGTCATAATATTTAAAAGAGGTTAAGTCAAATTTTTTTTAATTTATTTACAGTATTACAGAGTACATAAAACTATAACAGTCACTATGCACTGTCACTTACTGTATTCCAGTTGTAAGTGAAATGGCAATGACTAATTTTCACAATAAACAATAATGATCCTTTCACATCAAAACAATTAAGGAACTAATAAGTTCTAATCAAAAAATTTTACAGTCGATCATCATTAAGAACACCAATCATATCACTTTCTCGTGAAATCATTCTACCACCACCCCATCACCTTGGCGAATCACAGACAGCTCAGTGCCCAGCCAGGAACACCCTTGCTATCCCTCGGAGTTGCTTTAGAAACACAGATCACTGACTCCACGCTGCAAATAACTACTATGACTATTCGAAACCCCAGGAACACTTGTTGAACTCCGCCGTTCATAACACTCTCCAAAACAGTCTTCGGCTTCTAATATACCTGCTTTAATCCTTTCCCAAATTATGCACCATCAGCGATTACATATTACATCATCGAGACATTTCCCAATGATAAGACTATTTCCGACAAATGCTAAGGTGTTAATTCGTTAATCGGGTATATGGGTATTGTCTGGTTCTTTGATACTGTCTCTACATATGTATCTGTGCCCCACCATTGGGAAGCCAAATTAACTTGAGGTGTGCTACACTAAATAGCGTTGAGCCCCATGTCCGGGCGCCAAATTAACTTGATGCTACGCCAATATGGAAGACAGGGTGGCGTGTAGGGTCGTAGTTAATTCCTCCAAGCACAGACTTTAATGTGCCTTGAAGGTTGAGGGTATTGCAATAAAGTAGTATTGTGTTGTTTCATTTTGAAGGATAGATATATTGTCTCTAGGTTAACACAAACCATCTACAGAAACACTTCCGAGGTGTGGTACTCTAATCATTTGGCTACTCGGATTAACTGCAGACGACTTCGGGATGGAGGCGNCTGTTTACGACTTCATGGAGCAGGGGGGCTTCTCTGGAAGGTGATTGTATACTTAACTCTGGNCTCTGATGCTGTTGGCGCTGGTAGGCTGTCAGCTGGGGATGAGCTCCGGTGAGTTGGGCGGCCTTTGGAAAAAGGCCCGCTGGGTGTCGTCGTCTCTCCTGGACTGCTCTACTGACGTACTGAGGTACTGTTGTGGCTGGGAGTCTGACTCCTCTCGACTGACTGACTGACTCTCCGCGCGATACTTCTAGAACTGCCTGATTCCTCGAACTAATGTCTCTGGGCGGTAATAATTGACTGATCCCTCTTCTCTCGTAAAGGGGTTTTTATATGCTCGCCAGTCTCCCCCCTTAAGTGCCGGCATGTGTCGCCTTATTGCGGGAGGGGGTGAGGTGGTAGAAAGTAGAACAATGACTCTCAAAACACGTGGCCTGGTTCCTGAAGGTCGGAGGGGGGAAGGTGGTGATCTTTCAAAGCTTGTCAGCTTATTTCTCTGTGGTGCGTGTTTTCTGAATTTAGGCGAACTGCGTTTCTCTATCTCGTGATATCTCTGCGCTCAACCGATCTCACTGGCTTTCTAGAGGCGTAGGGGGTGGGAGGGTGGTAGGGAGGCCTAAGCAGCAGGACACATGTAACTGCCATTCGCCATCTGCCTCGTGACACGTGTCAACTGGGGAGGCGCTCGCAAAGGGGGTCAGCGAGGCTTCTATTTCAAAAGGCGTCACACGTCAATGTTAAGAGACGATGGTTCGCTGAAAAACTTGGCGTACCGATTAAGTGTTCGAAATTCCCAGAAAAACGGGAATAGGAGTCTTGAACCATCGCCAATTTAAACTTTTTGAGAAGTAAGAGTAAGTCATTAGTAATAAGGGCATCAGATGATACGCGGGGAAAATATAATCGTTTTGTATGCTTGATTCTCGACTCTTGGAATTGTTGTATGTTACTTCGGGAATTGTTTCAGGGGGAGTGGGGCCGAGCTCATGTTTCTTTTTAATGAGCCCAGAAATTACATCTGATAACATAATTATTACTTTTTTATGTGACACAGTTCTTTGGAACTACAATTTATGTTCTTCCGAGTTCAAATCCGTTGGAATACACTTGCATGAGTTTGCCATTTGTATGTGTAAGTTAGAGTATTTTAAATTAGAGTACGCGCTTAGCCTTCTCTAAAAACGGTTAGTATACGTTAATGAGCGCAGCGAAATGCAACTACTGTAATCCTGTCTGACAATATAAACACAATTAGGTCGCGGGTGTGCTACGAAAATATATGTTATCACTTCCCAGGAATGAAAATGTATGCTTGAGGGGAAGAAACAAGATTGAAGACGAGCGAATATCAGGTTAATAAACACCCGGAGCTGGTACGAAACACACCTGCGGATGCAGTAAGGTACTCGCCTTGAAATATTCTCGTGGCAAGATTGCGCGGCTGGTTTCGGCGGAAGCACTGCCAGGCTTGCTCGGGCGAGAGAAGTCTGCGGAGGACCACAATAAAGCGTGGAGCAGAATTGATGAAGGCAACTCGGAGCGGGGCGAGGGCGGATTTAAGGAAAGTAAAGCCACCCCTAGTGACCTCCACCACCGAGGCCGGCGCTTATGGTACACGTTGCAAAATAATCATTTCCCTGTGCCACTTTGGACAGAGTTACTTTCGTTAAGTCACCCGAGAGAACAAAGTTACTTTAATGAACGAAAGTAACTTCAACAACTTCAGCATAAGGGTAAATTTAAGATGGACGACAATTTTAAAGTACTTTAACATTGCTACTCGGTAGGTTTCTCTTATACACGGAGTATTAACAAATAAGTTAGCCCGCCTTGAAAAATAAATGGCAATTTACTGAATATAAAGTAGTGTGGTAGCCTTTTATTTAGTAGCAAGTGATAAAGTAACAGTACATTAAACCATATTTAAACTTTAACGCCTTTAAAAACTATATATATTTCTTACGTGTAGTAAATTCAGTAATGTATGTTACTTGTAAAAACAGTTCATAAGTTCCATGTTTACGGCTGAAGGATAACAAATATTTATACGATATCGCTGGAAATGCAAGGTTTTCATTAAACATCTAAGACATTTGCGTACATTTAATTGACACTGGTGATTATTTCCAAAATTAAAGTTTTTTATGTTTAAGCTTATATTACAAAGTACTCTTTCCCTTAAAATTATTAATATGCTGCCACAGCTTCATACACCAAACAAAGTAGGAGGATGCAAATAATATAGAAAAGCTTCATAGAAGTTGTTAAGGTCCGACATTGGGTTCAATTCATGTTAAATATATTCGAAACAAAGCTCTGCTGTATGTTATGGAGTTTTCCATCTAGAGGATATAGGTGATTGGGAAATAATAAGACGGCATTTCAAAAACACACCAAAAAAAATCCGTGATGAGGTTATTTAACTTTTTCAACTTTTTCAACCGGAGGCCATATTGTATCCATGTGACCTTGACCTTGACCTTTGGCCTTTGAACCTGAAATATACTAAATATTTTTAAAAAATTAAAAAAATCCCAAACATTTATAAAAAAATTATTTTTAAAGAATATATAAATTATTTTCAAAATATTGTAAAAACTTATTTAAAAAAATTTAAATTTCCAGAGGTCCCCCACACCTCCTTAAAAATAATCATTCCACAATCTTGGTAACTGCAGTCCACCATCTTGGTAGGCGTCACAGCCACCATCCGCCATCGTGTTAGGTGCAGCCGTCCACCATTTCAGTTGGTGCAGTCCGTCGTATTGGTAGGTGCAGCCGTCCGCCATATTGGTAGGTGCAGCCATCCGACATCTTGGTAAATGCAGTCCGCCATCTTGGTTAGCGTCACAGCCACCGTACGCCATCTTGATTTTTTTCGTTTTTAATTTATTTATACATTACTGAAGAAACTTAGGAAAAATCACTCAGATATGATTCACTATAACCTGTTTTATTTACGGAATATTCTCACAACACACAGCGTATATGTGATTTCGTTCAGGCTCAAGGAGTTGCGAAAAAGGGAAGGGCCATTTATACGATAATGAAGACAGTGTTGACTATGAAAACAGTGGCGTTTTTTTCGACGTCCTCACACATCTCCTCACCGACTTTGATGAAAAAAAATTGTCGCGAATAATGTAGAAGACGACAAGAACACCGACTACATATTTCCTGAAGAACCCAATGAAATTGTTGATATACTCATACATTGGATTATCTTGCACAGTAAGGAAATATCTTGAATCATCGGTGAACTTAAGGAAAGGGGTTACATCGAATGAAACCATTATCCATTATCGGCAAACATCAGAGAAATGCAAATATCGAATGCATGGAAAATGTAGGATAATACATTTCTGTGTTTTTAGTGGTGCGCTTTTAATTTATTGTACTTTACCCTACTGCGTTTCTGAAAAACTTATTATTTGAGTGTTGTATATAATTTAATGCCAGGGTCTGTTTTAAAGAAAAATTTAACGAGAAAGTGCGTTAAGGAGAATTTGGTTCAATCTGAAGTATTATGTCTTTCTCAGGCTGTTTAAGTCGGCTGAGTTTTGTTTGACAATCAATCGAACTGATGAAGGAATGTTTTTGAGGAATTAAAGGGCGAAAATCTGGGAGCGACCCTGCCCAGAATTGAACTTGTCTCGTCGTGCTGGGGGGAAGAGGCCGAGTGAAGAATGGGCTGGTGTTGAGGTGGACCTCCTGTGTGAAAATGTGTGTACAAAAGAAAGGATGCTGTACGCATACTCGTGATGGGAAAAAGAGAGCTCTAGCCACTACAGTCCCCCTCTTAAGTGACACCGTGGAAGAGGTCATCGTTGCAAAATGAGCAAAGGGTACCGTTTTCGACGTGGAACATGAAGAGATGTGTCCAAATCTTTATAATTTCGCAGATTGCAGTAGACCTTCAGACCTGAGTAATCTCTCCTGCAGTCTGTTAATTTTTTTAATTTTGCATGAGTAATAAAACTTATGTGCGTAAAAATGAGTATTTTTAATATAGATATTTTTTAAATCTATTGCTCATGTACTTGCATTATACGATATTTTCTATCTTCATGCCATCACGAGGGACTGATAGAGTGGAAGTATGCTATCGAGCATCAGAACTCTTTCTGGGCATGATGAAAGTACACAAAGATTGTCGCAAAAATGAACACCGATAATGGGTGATTTAGCTCTCCCTTCTGACCTTTCGAAAATTTATTGTAAGCATGTCTGTGTGATACACTTGCATGCCTGTGCTGAAACATTGCAAACATACTTATGTATCTCTGCAGGTTCATAAAGAACTTGGGACTTTTTTAGAATCGAGTGTTAGCTCATATATTATGACGCATACTCTGTAATATAAAATAATTATTTTAGGTAGTTGGACAATTTTTTTTTCAAAGGTGAGATTTTGGGTGGGTGATTATAGACGTTTCTCTGATGGTTGAAGATTAATACAACTCAAAATACTACAATTTTTTTTCACCTTGGAATATCGCTTCAATTCGGAAATATAAATGTGTAGCACTGTTAGGGGCATGAAGTGTATTATCTTAATTTCATTTCTGTGCAATATTTTTCCCCTATTTCTGTAATGGGTAGCCTGTTTTCTCTTATCTTAATTCTGTTTCATGTGCGAGTGCGTGTGTATTACACTGAAGAGTAAAACAACTGGTACACCTGCTTACTTTCGTGTAAGGCCTCCCCGAGCACGCAGAAGTGCCGCAAGACGACGTGGCATGGACTCAAATAATGTCTGAAGTTGTGAAGGAGGCAATTCACACCGTCAATACTGCAGGGCAGTCCACAAATCCAATCTGCGCTAATTTGATAAAGAGTTGCACGTCTGTCACGTTTAATGATTATCGTCAGTCGTCGTTTGCCCCTTCTATCATGATCTTTTTCCGGCCGCAGCGATGTCGAAGATGTGATGTTTTACCGGATTCCCGATATTCACGGTACACGCGTGAAATGGTCGTACGCGAACATCCAAATGTTATCGCTACCTCGGAGATGCTATGTCCCATCTCTCGTGCGCCGACTATAACACCATTGTAGCAGCAGTAACCGATCTAGCTGCCGACCGCATCGCGTTACTCTGATTGGTTCCACACCTCTGTTATTTGCATAAGCACGACTAAATCAGTTTTTTGGCTCTTTAGTGTATATAAAGTAGGTGCAAAAATGTCTTATGTTTTCCCGTCGCAAACAGGGTTATATATGTTATTCATGAAAGGAGGTTTACACTCGCATTTGCAGGTGTGAGCAGGTTGAATATTCTGTTAGATTTTTCCCTCACAAACGGTTTTACATTAATTGACCACTGGGTACGTGGGGGTGGAAATATTTCTAAGTGTATGCATCAGTGGATGTAAGGAGTCTTTCGTTGGACTACGAAGAGAATAATTATGACCCTACTCGGTTTTTATTCCTAGAGTTATCTGACTCGCCAATCTGACTCGCCATCAACGCATCGTGTGCGAAATGGTAGCTTTAATTAACTGCAAAATGCAATTTGGTATCTCGATATGCTTCAAATATGCAAGGAGTTGCTGATACCAAATAAATATTTGTGCTCAATATAGTGATTTTTTTGTTAATACTCATTTTTCTGCATTGCGAGTTGCAATTTTTTTTATTATTCGTACTCGAAACGTGGCTGGCTCGTGATTCTGAAAGCTCGATGCTGCGGATTCGATGTGAGAGAAAATGGTGCAACCCCATTCCTCTGATAATGAACACATATAAATATTTTTTATTCGTGACTGTGTTAGATTCTTGTAAAATAGTAGCGTGTTATCTAGGTGGCGTGCAAGCTAAAATAATAATAAAAGTAAATTTTATACTATTTTAAGACGGATCGAGTTGCTAGGGCAAGCGAGAACAAGTAAGGACTCGACCAAGAAACCATCCTGGCATTCTCTTGGAGTGATGTTTAAAATATAAATTCGGGCCGAACGAGTCGAGTATCGAACCTGGGTCCCTTTGAACATGTGTCTTCCCTGGTGTTGACTTGTGCGTGCAGATATATGTCTTTATTATCCTATGAATTAAAGTTGGCATGTGTGAGAAATAAAACAAGTTACTGGAGCTCCTCGTACCTGAGGCGCGCGGACAGTGCGCTAGGGCAAAGTCCACAAGACTTCACGAGTGCATAAATCATAGATATTGCTGTGCTCCGTGCAACGCCGAAGCCCTAAAATCGTTTTTTTAGTATGCGTTAAATATTATTTCGACGTACTGAGATAAAAGTATATTTTTAACGCAATAAAAATCGGACTAAATAGTTAAACTGAAAATTTGAAAGTCGCGAAGAAGAAATAAATGCTGTATTTTTAATTTTCCCTTTGATATATACGGATCTGTGCAGTTTCGTCATCATTTGTATTTCAGATAATTTTCGACCTTCTTATGGGATCGTGCATTTTCTAACTTCGGCCTCGTCCTTTTTTATGCGTCATTTCCAATTGAATTTTAAAGTAAACACATGCCATATAAACAAGGAGTTGGCCCAAATTAGATTTTAAATACACAATGAAAATGTAACCTTTGTATCTTACTTTTTGTTTTAATTTATGCGTGTTATTGAAAAAGTTACTACGAGGTAGAAAACTTGTTATCCACCGTAAATTAATCTATAGTTTCATTATATATCGTGCAAAATATTTCAAGATTTTTAATTAGTAAGAAATCATCACAACAGATATCGAAATCTAATCACTGATTTTTGGTAATTCATTGTGTATTAACTTTATCATACAGCAAATTATTTTAATCGAATGGGTTGGATTGTACACAATTTTTTAACTTGTGATGTAAATATTTATTTAGGTCTATTATATTTCTTGTGAATAAAAATTAAGTGAGACAATTTGATTTATAGGTCTTCATTTACAAAATAGGGCTGAAAAGTTTTGTTTTTAAACTATTTTCAATGGGACATAAGATTTCCAGTGTCTCAGGTAAATTGAAAAAATATTTTATGTATGTCTGAATATAACGGTAACCTGAGGCATTGTTTGTAAAGCTTTAACTTGTAAGACTGTATGAAATAAGAAAGNCAGTGTCTCAGGTAAATTGAAAAAATATTTTATGTATGTCTGAATATAACGGTAACCTGAGGCATTGTTTGTAAAGTTTTAACTTGTAAGACTGTNGCATTGTTTGTAAAGCTTTAACTTGTAAGACTGTATGAAATAAGAAAGAAAATATATTGTAAGTTGTTTGTAAAGAAAGTTTTCATTAAAACACACTAAAAAGGTAAATAATAATTTTCGTATCTTCCTTAGATTACACGNGTATGAAATAAGAATGAAAATATATTGTAAGTTGTTTGTAAAGAAAGTTTTCATTAAAACACACTAAAAAGGTAAAAAATAATTTTCGTATCTTCCTTAGATTACACGCTTTAGAAGATTTACGTCATATAGCTAAAAGTAAAAGCGTGTACGTTGCAAACTAAACAACAGATGAGCGTTGAATGGATGTTCGTGCATGTTCCATGTCTGACATGCGTATGAACACGCAAGGCAAACGCCCAAACACTGTATACAATGACAAAGGTTCATCACCTAAATGTATCTGCAAACAGTAACACTAATATTATCGATACATTGCGGGAGTCTGTAATTCATTAATGAAACCTACGTTACTGCACGTCTTACTCAAAAGTCTATTTCATTTTCTATTCCACGCACGTGTTTCCTACTGTTGTACGCGCCGGGATCGCTCAGGCCATCGATCCAGGCGTGAAAGCTAATGGCCCAAGCACATCAAATTTACCTAAATCGGCTTGGATCGGAACAGTTTATACTTCACTAATTATTCCCTTAACTATTGGAGATATTTTTACTACTCAGACTGGTGCACTGAATGGAATTCTCGGCAATGCTCCCTCTGATTCATAGAACAATTTCCATTTATGTTGTTATTTAATATCCCCATCCTGACTTTCTACAATCATCGTACTTTAATTAAGCATTGGTTCCAAATGTACCGTGGTCTTATTTTACTCCATCTCACGTACGTCATGTGTCTATAGTTCTTCACTCAGTTGTCGATATTCACCATGCTTCGTAATCAACGTCTTTGAATTTAGTTTTGTTATGTAATTATTAAATACGTTACGTAGGATTGGTATCCTAAGAAACAGGCAAAATAAACAGCGGAAAGTTATATCGGGCTGTGAAACGGGGTGAGGTGGGATCGTTTAGTCATTGCATCGATAATATGTCTTCGAAATGCCGTACGTAAAATTGCAATAGCTTCGGAAAATCTCCATCTCCGCCAAAGTAGGAAATAGCGACTCAGCTTTTCTACCTGTGCTATTCACACTCCCCGGTTCCAGAGATTAGCTGCACAAGGGTTGGCATCTCTGCAATGACACTGCAGCCATCGCTCCGCCTCGTGGAAGGTTTGTATGAGAAAGGGACAGCTTCGATAGAACTCCAAGCACGACACCGGCCAGCGCATCTGAAGCTTAATCGCATCCCGTCGCATTTAACCCTGCAACTACGAGTCTTTAAGTGGTAAACCTATTTACTGAAGGAAGACGTGTATGATCCGTCTCATATAAGTTGGCGAGATTCTGACAATCGGTGAGTGGCCACTTGACGTATACGAAACAAACAAAGTGCCATTTACAAAATCCTGTATCAGCTGATGCACGAACGAACCAAAGTTAATATTACGTTAGCTATTCTGAGTGCACCGCCAACGCACATTAGACAAGCAGAAAATTCGCGATAAGAAAGAGTTCCTAGATTAATTAATACATTATATTTTACGATGTCACAAAACAGTGGTGTTTAGTGTTACAAACTGAACTTCGTGGTAAATTAGTAATGTATAGGTGTTCAAAATTAAATGCAAAATAAAATGATTCGTATCCAAATGAAATGCAACTTCGAAACCTTTTACAACGACCAGAGCTAATGTATCAAGATATTTATTAGTGGTCCATAACTGAAAACTATGTCCAAGCTGTTTGCCGGAACCAATATGTCCTCCAATCCGCTGGTATTATGTTTGGACATAAACATAATGGTGGACAGATGCAATATGCTCACCAGTCCACTAGTCCTCAACCCGAGTGTTATGTCCTAAATAAAGTAATAGAGGTATTAATATAAATAATATAAATTTTTTATTTGGTATGTAAGGTATTGTTCATTTAATTTGAAGGGTAGTACTTTTTATAAAGGTTTATTTATATTTTTAATAGTAGTGGGATGCAAGCTTTTATTGAAATGGGAACAGATGGGCGCTCTGCTTTTGTCAAATGGATATGCGCGCATGATGTGAGGTGTTCTTTATTGAAGTTATTTCTGTACTGGAACCCTTCGAGCGATCGTGGTATGTCTATTGATTGAGTTTGGAAACATATAGGCCCCCTACCTACGTTCTCCCTGAGAGCTATTCATTAGTTGCCTGGCTCCCGCAGCTTCAAGGGTCGTCGGAAAAAATGTGGGTTCGCGCGCTCTCACACACACTTACACACGCATATTTTATTCACTTAATACTGCAGCTAGTAATGTAATAAATTATTGACTTATAAATTAAATATTTATTTGCAAGCACAAATTACGAGTATGTGTATCCATAAACGTCGATATCAGATGTGTATTGCTTATAAATATTAAAAGGGAGTTAATATTTGGTGACTGTAGCTTCGACGAATGGGAAGACTTGGTAAACTATGCTTATAAGAAGGTTTAATGGGTGATTGATCTTGTCGTGCTACTCGTCGGAGGCGATTTTTATGATATGCTGGCTGTAGTTTCGGTGGATAGGTAATGGTGGCTTACTATGCTTGTATGGGGCCTTCAGTCGCAATTGTCCTCTCCATCCTTTTCGTCGCAAAGCGTGACGCATATGTTATGGATTTGGCGAGAATAGCATAAGTGAATGGGAAATGTTGGGCATCTATATTTGTAAGAGAACTTAAGGTGTATTTGAGCTAGTAGCCAGTTCGTCATTGGAGTTGATGTCTATGATATGAATCTGGTGGTTATATCTTAAACCGTTTGAAAATGAAAGTCAACTATGCTTATAAGAAAGTTTAAGTTCTAATTTATTGTACCATCCATTACATTATCAGGGGTGATGTCTATGATGCGAATTTGGTGGCTATATCTTAAAAAGATAGGTAATAGTGTCCAACTATGCTTATAAGAAGGCTTTAAGGAATTTTTGACCATGAAGTTCTGTTCGTTGTCGGTAGTGATGTCTATGATAAGAATATGGTGATTATATCTTAAATAATTCGAAAATTATAGACAAGTATGTTTATAATAGTTTATAAGTTGTACTTGATCCTGTGGTCATGTTCGTCGTTGGATATGTTGACTATGTTATGAATTTGGTGTCTTTATCTTAAATAGTTCGAAAATGGTGGCCAACTTGGCTCATAAGAGGGTTTAAGGTGTGTTTGACATTGCGGTCCTGTTTGTTGTTGGGGGTGATGTCTATGTTATGAATTTGGTGGTTATATCTTCTGTAGATGGGTAATGGCGGCCAACTATCTTTATGTAGAGGGCTTAAGGTGTGTTTGTTCCTGCGTTTCTGTTTGTTGTCTTGGGTGATGTCTTGTTATGTATTTGGTAAATATAGTTTCTGTGGATGGGAAATGTCAGCCAACTGTGTTTATAAAAGGGCTTAAACTGTACTTAACAAGGCGGTTCTGTTCGCTGACAGGTGCGAATCCTGTGTTATGAATTTGGTGATTATAGCTTCGCTTGATGGGAAATGGCGGTTAGCTATGCTTATATGAGGGCTTAAGTTGTACTTGACCCTGCGGTTCGGTTTATTGGAGGGGGGGGTTATGTCTCTGTTTTATGAATTTGATGATTATAGCTATGGTTGATGGGAAATAGCCTGCATCTGTGCTTATAAGAGGGCTTAAGTTGTACTTGACCCTGCAGTTCAGCTTGTTGTTAGGGGTGGTGTGTATGTTACGAATTTGGTGTCTGTATCTTAAACCGTTTGGGAATGGCTGGCAACTATGTTTGTTACGCTCTTGCTGGTATGAATAGTAATTTGATGGCGGTAATCCAATATGGCGGATATATAACACAAACCTATTGGCGATTTATACCTTAGTTGCGAGTGAACAGAGGTATGGAATTTAAATCTCTGTGGCGGGGGCTGGCGTGGTAGCCTCACTGTCATTAAGACATCTGCTTAATAAACAGCGTGATTCAATAACAACACTAAGACAGAATAAAGATGAGGTAGACCAGTAGATATACTCTCCTGTGGCAAATACAACTGTCAAAGTCACATTGTCAGCAGTGATTAACAATCTGAATTTTTGACACACCCGCCTTCTCACATAAATAAAATACTTCAACTCTAAAGTCCCCCGTGTACGGCCGCAAACGAGTGCTCTTTTTTACATATCTGAAATCAACTATGTTTAAAGCTGTTTATATGGATACAGCAACTAGGGTTGCCACCCGTACTTTATAATAAAGTATTGTACTCTATTTCGGTTAAACGTACTTTATACTTTATGAGGACAATAAAGTACGTGAAAATACTTTATTTTACCTATTTCGACGTTTGAAGGTTTTATTTAATTGTTTACGAAAAAAAATAAAAAGGTAAAGCGAATATTGCGTGGAACAGAACGCATCGCGTCGATAAAATTAAATGCAAAGCAGCACTGTCGCTTTTGAACGTAACCTAAAATGTCAATGTCAAATAACATTATCATGTCAACTTGTCCACTTGTGTGTGTAACTTGTGTTGCTGTTGGTTTTGGAAAATTTCGAAGTTCAAATTATTGTTTTCCGTTTTTGCTTGGTGTGTAGTGTTGTACGTATAAATTGTGTGTGATAATTCTTCAGTTATGGATGCAGATAACTGTATATCTCTAAGTAAACCTAAAAAACTATTACTGGAATCGGATCATACAAAGCAAACAAAACGAAGGCATAAGTACAAAAGCCTGTGGGAAAAATGAATTATTTATATATTTAAATATGATCATAGATTGTAAAGACGCCGTGAAANGCCCAAACACTGTATACAATGACAAAGGTTCATCACCTAAATGTATCTGCAAACAGTAACACTAATATTATCGATGCATTGCGGGAGTCTGTAATTCATTAATGAAATCTACGTTACTGCACGTCTAACTCAAAAGTCTATTTCATTTTCTATTCCACGCACGTGTTTCCTACTGTTGTGCGCGCCGTAATCGCCCAATCCATCGCTCCAGGCGTGCCAGCTAATGGCCCAAACCCATCAAATTTACCTAAATCGGCATGGATCGGAATAGTTTATATTTCACTAATTATTTCCTTAACTGTCGGAGATAGTTTAACTACTCACACTGGTGCACTGAATGGAATTCTCGGCAATGCTCCCTCTAATTCATAGAACAATTTCCATTTATGTTGTTGTTTAATATCCCCATCCTGACTTTGTAAAATCATCGTACTTTAATTAAAAATTGGTTCCAAATGTACCGTGGTCTTATTTTACTCCATCTCACGTACGTCATGTGTCTATAGTTCTTCACTCTGTTGTCGATATTCACCACACTTCGTAATCAACGTCTTTTAAATTTAGTTTTGTTATGTAATTATTAAATACGTTACGTAGGATTGGTATCCTAAGAAACAAACAAAATAAACAGCGGAAAGTTATATCGGGCTGGGAAACTGGGTGAGGTGAGATCGTTGAGTCATTGCATCGATAATATGTCTTCGAAATGCCGTACGTAAAATGGCAATAGCTTCGGAAAAACTCCATCTCCGCCAAAGTAGGAAATAGCGACTCAGCTTTTCTACCTGTGCTATTCACACTCCCCGGTTCCAGAGATTAGCTGCACAAAGGTTGGCATCTCTATGATGACACTGCAGCCATCGCTCCGCCTCGTGGAAGGTTTGTATGAGAAAGGGACAGCTTCGATAGAACTCCAAGCACGACACCGGCCAGCGCATCTGAAGCTTTATCGCATCCCGTCACATTTAACCCTGCAACTACGAGTCTTTAAGTGGTAAACCTATTTACTGAAGGAAGACATACATGGTCTGTCTCATATAAGTTGGCGAGATTCTGACAGTCGGTGAGTGGCCACTTGACGTATACGAAAAAAACAAAGTGCCATTTACAAAATCCTGTATCAGCTGATGCACGAAAGAACAAAAGTTAATATTACGTTGGCTATTCTGAGTGCACCGCCGACGCACATTAGAAAAGCAGAAAATTCGCGATAAGAAAGAGTTCCTAGATTAATTAATACATTTTATTTTACGATGCCACAAAACAGTGGTGTTTAGTGTTACAAACTGAACTTCGTGGTAAATTAGTAATGTAAAGGTGTTCAAAATTAAATGCAAAATAAAATGATTCGTATCCAAATTAAATGCAACTTCAAAACCTTTTACAACGACCAGAGCTAATGTGTCAAGATATTTAGTAGTGGTCCATAACTGAAAACCATGTCCAAGATGTTTGCCGGAACCAATATGTCCTCCAATCCGCTGGTATTATGTTTGGACATAAACAGAATGGTGGACAAATGCAATATGCTCGCCAGTGCACTAGTCCTCAACCCGAGTGTTATGTCCTAAATGAAGTAATAGAGGTATTAATTTAAATAATATAAGTTTTTTATTTGGTATGTAAAGTATTCTTCATTTAATTTGAAGTGTAGTACTTTTTATAAAGGTTTATTTCTATTTTTAATAGTAGTGGGATGCAAGCTTTTATTGAAATGGGGACACATGGGCGCTCTGGTCTTGCCAAATGGATATGCGCGCATGATGTGAGGTGTTCTTTATTGAAGTTATTTCTGTACTGGAACCCTTCGGGCGATCGTGGTATGTCTATCGATTGAGTTCGGAAACATATTAGCCCCCTACCTACGTTCTCCCTGAGAGCTATTCATTAGTTGCCTGGCTCCCGCAGCTTCAAGGGTCGTCGGAAAAAATGTGGGTTCGCGCGCTCTCACGCACATTTACACACGCATATTTTATTCACTTAATACTGCAGCTAGTAATGTAATAAATTATTGACTTATAAATTAAATATTTATTTGCGAGCAAAAATTACGAGTATGTATATCCATAAACGTCGATATCAGTTGTGTATTGCTTATGAATATTAAAAGGGAGTAAATATTTGGTGACTGTAGCTTCGGCGGATGGGAAGACTTGGTAAACTATGCTTATAAGAAGGTTTAATGGGTGATTGATCTTGTCATGCTACTCGTCGGAGGCGATTTTTATGATATGCTGGCTATAGATTCGGTGGATAGGTAATGGTGGCTTACTATGCTTATACGGGGCCTTCAGTCGCAATTGTCCTCTCCATCCTTTTCGTCACAAAGGGTGATGCATATGTTATGGATTCGGCGAGAATAGCTTAAGTGAATGGGAAATGTTGGGCATCTATGTTTATAACAGAGCTTAAGGTGTATTTGAGCTAGTAGCCAGTTCGTCATTGGAGTTGCTGTCTATGATATGAATCTGGTGGTTATACCTTAAACCGTTTGAAAATGACAGTCAACTATGCTTATAAGAAAGTTTATGTTCTAATTGATTCTACCATCCAATTCATTATCAGGGGCGATGTCTATGATGCGAATTTGGTGGCTATATCTTAAAAAGATAGGTAATAGTGTCCAACTATGATTATAAGAAGGCTTTAAGGAATTTTTGACCATGAAGTTCTGTCCGTTGCCGGCAGTGATGACTATAATAATAATATGGGGATTATATCTGAAATAATTCGGAAATGATAGACAAGTATGTTTATAATAGTTTATAAGATGTACTTGATCCTGTGATCCTGTTCGTCGTTGGATATGTTGACTATGTTATGAATTTGGTGTCTTTATCTTAAATAGTTCGAAAATGGTGGCCAACTTGGCTTATAAAAGGGCTTAAGGTGTGTTTGACATTGCGGTCCTGTTTGTTGTTGAGGGTGATGTCAATGTTATGAATTTGGTGGTTATATCTTCTGTAGATGGGCAATGGCGGCCAACTATGCTTATGTAGAGGGCTTAAGGTGTGTTTGTTCCTGCGTTTCTGGTTGTTGCCGGGGGTGATGTCTATGTTATGGATTTGGTAAATATAGTTTCTGTGGATGGGAAATGTCGGCCAACTATGTTTATAAAAGGGCTTAAACTGTACTTAACCAGGCGGTTCTGTTCGCTGACGGGTGTGAATCCTGTGTTATGTATTTGGTGATTATAGCTTCGGTTGATGGGAAATGACCTGCATCTATGCTTATAAGAGGGCATAAGTTGAACTTGACACTGCAGTTTGTTTCTTGTTAAGGGGGGGGGGTCTATGTTACGAATTTAGTGTCTGTATCTTAAACCGTTTGGGATTGGCTGGCAACTATGTTTGTTACGCTCTAACTGGTATGAATAGTAATTTGATGGCGGGTATCCAATATGTCGGACATATAACACAAACCTATTGGCGATTTATACCTTAGTTGCGAGTGAGCAGAGGCATGGAATCAAAATCTCTGTGGTGGAGGCTGGCGTGATAGCCTCACTGTCACTAAGACCTCTGCTAAATGAACAGCGTGATTCAATAACAACAATAACACAGAATAAAGATGAGGTAGACTGATAGATATACTCTCCTGTGGTAAATACAACTGTCAAAGTCACATTGTCAGCATTGATTAACAATCTGGATTTTTGACACACCCGCCTTATCAAATAAATATAATGCTTCAACTAAAGTCCCCCATGTATGGCCGCAAACGAGTTCTCTTTTTTTTACATATCTGAAAGCAACAATGTTTAAAGCTGTTTATGTGGATACAGCAACGTTCCACCGCCGCAGATGATGTTTACTTTAACACATACAGCTGTCTAGTGACCTGCCCAATACGTCGACAGAAAATGTGTTGCCATGGTAATAGATGTACACAAGACTTACTTTCAGAACTGTCAAAAACGTGCACTCGTTCGTGGGATATATTATAACTTGAACTTATTCTAGAAAAAATGTTCAGACATCTGAAAGCACTTGCTACATAAACAACGTTATAACCTCTAATCATATTTACTATGTTAATGTTAGTACTATTGGCAGAAACACAGTCTTATGTTGGGCAAGGGGAGTGACTACATAGAAGCTGCATGCGCACTCGACCCCTTTTTACCCTTACGAGCACGAAGCCTACACCTCACAGCACGGCGTCCGTACCACTGACGAACTATATTATCACGCATATCCGCGATGTTCAGTCAGAAATCACTCCTCTACTCAGACACTTCAATTTTCCACTCGGTTGGGCTACTGAATATATAAAATTACAGAAGTTAAACAGCAGCTCCTGCCATGAACTACAGGCGTACACGCCAGCAAAGTAGCGTCACTGGCCAGCAACAAGTCGTAACGTCGGCGGTTCACCAATCAGCGCCTGGTAACATACTCTTGCCAGCCGGCAGCCCAGCCAACCGGGAATCTTTCACAGCACACAGTAGCCAGACACAAAGCCCAAACCAGAGACTTGCACAACCAATCAGCGAATAAGTACGTCTATGTCAAAGGAATCGCCACGCAGTGGAGTGGAGAGATTTGAGCGGCTCATAACATCAAAGTATTTAGAGCCGATAAGGGTGAAACGAGGTGTAAATGGAGCAGTGCCGGACTGCAAGGACCGGGGAAATGGAAGATACCGGAGATAACCCGCCGACTACCGAAAATCCGGGAGCGACCCCGCCGGGAAGAGAATCAGTTTCGTCTAGGCGGGAGACGAATGCTGAAGCCTCTACAACACCGCCGCCCCGGAATCGCCATACTTCGTTATACATAATCAATCTATCTAGTGCTGTTGTGTTTTACCTTGCTGGCATCACATTTCGAGAAAACTACGCCTGAAGGAAAAGCAGCCAAAAAAAACTGCTCTAAAACCTTACATATAAACTGGTACCGACTAAACTTATTCAGTGGGTGTGTATGAAGAAACTTGCCTTTGTGTTTCTACGGTCTTTAATTTTGCGTGGATTGAGTGTTGCCAAACTGCCAGACTTATTACTTGTTGGTTTACAATTTTTATGATTTCATTTATCTAACATAACGAGGTTTAAAATCTTAACACAATGCGAAAGTTATCACTGATTTTGGAGTACTAACAAAAATTCTGTCGTCTTACAACGCAATTTATTTTTATGCATCACAAAATTTCAACCAAGCATTTAAAATTAGCGGCGGTAATCATTTCTATGAAATAATTTTAATATAATAGCGAAATATTTTGCGATGATTGCAGAACATCGTTAAATTTTCAATTAACCATACGCTGATTGTATCAGTTGATATATTTTCTCTAAGACTTTCAGTGAGCTTGTAGTTTACTTCCATCGTTGTATGCATTCAGTTTTTTTTTTTTTAACGACCCTGCAGCTAGAAGCCATAGTTTTTTGATGTTATGACATTATTATTGCTCTTTACGTAGTTTTACAGTGCATACATTTCAACGTGGTGTCATATGTTCTTTCTCTGTCGACGGCCACGTAGAAGTCGAGATAATTATACCATGTATCTGCAAGTACAGGACGATAAAGACTGTGTAACAAACGGTGATCTGACTAATAGTTTGGCTTCCCAAATTATTTTTAGTGTTTTTGCCGTCGTCAACGTCGTAATTTGTTTGTGAATTGACCAATATGGCCAATGTGGCTTCTCTCACCGTAGTAATGACACTGCACGAAGAAAATTAGCCGCCGTTTATCCGACCTCGACATGCCGTCGGTGACGTACTGTTGTTAATAACCATCATTTGATGCTTCGTCGAGGGGGATGGGGGCATCACGCATGCACGCGGATTAGTTGCGACTGTGTGGGAAATTGCGGAGTGGTCGAGCGAAGAGGATTGGCTCGGGAGGAGAAGTGTTGGGCTGCGACGCAGGCAGTATTGCCAATTCAGTTTATTTATCACTAGATTTGGTGTAATTTAACTTCTACGTAGCTGCCAAAACTGTTATGTAGTGGTCAACGGATAATCTAGTGGATGTTCTTTTTTAATCATCCGTGGAACGTGGAGGGTATATTTCTGTAAGGAAAAAATAGTTATTGCTGCTGAGTATCCGTATCTTTACCTAGTGAAAATTCGTATGGGGTAAAGTGTTAAATATTTATAGCAAGATTATGTGACATAACTTTGAAATACCATAGACGTTTCTGCAAAACGCATTGGAAACTTACTCTAAAAACATGTAAAACTACGTACTTTTGTAAAGGTGATTGCAAATATGGGTAGTAGTAGTGGTATACCGATGCGTGGGCAAGGGCTGGGGACTGTGGCGCTGTTCGCGGCCGGTGGTCTCTTTAATACACCCCCTTCAACCCCCCAGCCCCAGGGCCGCTCACAATCCACGCCAGCTACCCGTAACTCTTAAAATGATATAATAAAAAAAATATTTTAATAACAAATATTTTAATAAAAAGTATCGGCTGGACACCTTGCATTTTTAATAATTATGTCGGTTACTGTGTCGCTGTAGTTCAGTATTCAATTTTTAAAAAAATCACAGAAGAATCTAAAACAATGTTTTTTTTAATCGAAGAACATATAACGTCACCATACCGTACCTCTCGCTCATCCCATTTNAGATGTTGTACTTTTTTTTTTACCTTAGAAAGGAAATGTACTCTATTTGCTTGAAAAAAAGGTGGCAACCCTAACAGCAACGTTCCACCGCCGCAGACTATGTTTACTTAAACACATACAGCTGTCTAGCGACCTGCCCAATACGTCGACAGAAAATATGTTGCCATGGTAATAGCTCTACACAAGACTTACTTTCAGAACTGTCAAAAACGTGCACTCGTTCGTGGGATATATTATAAATTGAACTTATTCTAGAAAAAATGTTCAGACATCTGAAAGCACTTGCTACATAAACAACGTTCTNTCGTGGGATATATTATAAATTGAACTTATTCTAGAAAAAATGTTCAGACATCTGAAAGCACTTGCTACATAAACAACGTTCTAACCTCTAATCATATTTACTATGTTAATGTTAGTACTATTGGCAGAAACACAGTCTTATGTTGGGCAAGGGGAGTGACTACATAGCAGCTGCATTCGCATTCGACCCCATTTTCCCCTTACGAGCACGAAGCCTACACCTCACAGTGCGGCGTCCGTACCGCTGACGAACATATTATCACGCATATCCGCGATGTTCAGTCAGAAATCACGCCTCTACTCAGACACTTCAATTTTCCACTCGGTTGGGCTACTGAATATATAAAATTACAGAAGTTAAACAGCAGCTCCTGCCATGAACTACAGGCGTACACGCCAGCAAAGTAGCGTCACAGGCCAGCAACAAGTCGTAAAGTCGGCCGTTCACCAATCAGCGCCTGGTAACTTATGCTTGCCAGCCGGCAGCCCAGCCAACCGGGAATCTTTCACAGCACACAGTAGCCAGACACAAAGCCCAAACCAGAGACGTGCACAACCAATCAGCGAATAAGTACGTCTATGTCAAAGGAATCGCCACGCTGTGGAGTGGAGAGATTTGAGCGGCTCATAACATCAAATTATTTAGAGCCGATAGGGGTGAAACGAGGTGTAAATGGAGCAGTGCTGGACTGCAAGGACCGGGGACATGGAAGATACCCGAGAAAACCCGCCGACTACCGAAAATCCGGTAGCGACCTCGCCAGGAAGAGAATCCGTTTCGTTTAGGCGGGAGGCGAGTGCTGAAGCCTCTACAACACCGCGGCCCCAGAATCGCCAAGCTTCGTTATACATAATCAATCTATCTAGTGCTGTTGTGTTTTACCTTTCTGGCATCACATTTCGATAACTACGCATGAAGAAAAAGCAGCCAAAAACACTGCTCTGAAACCTTACATATAAACTGGTACCGACTAAACTTATTCAGTGGGTGTGTATGAAGAAACTTGCCTTTGTGTTTCTANAAACCTTACATATAAACTGGTACCGACTAAACTTATTCAGTGGGTGTGTATGAAGAAACTTGCCTTTGTGTTTCTACGGTCTTTAATTTTGCGTGGATTGAGTGTTGCCAAACTGCCAGACTTATTACTTGTTGGTTTACNTTTGTGTTTCTACGGTCTTTAATTTTGCGTGGATTGAGTGTTGCCAAACTGCCAGACTTATTACTTGTTGGTTTAAAATTTTTATGATTTCATTTATCTAACATAAAGAGGTTTAAAATCTTAACACAATGCGAAAGTTATCACTGATTTTGGAGTACTAACAAAAATTCTGTCTTCTTACAACGCCATTTATTTTTCTGCATCACAAAATTTCAACCAAGAATTTAAGATTAGCGGCGGTAATCATTTCTATGAAATAATTTTAATATCATAGCGAAATATTTTGCTATGATTGCAGAACATCGTTAAATTTTCAATTAACCATACGCTGATTGTATCAGTTGATATATCTTCTCTAAGATTTTCAGTGAGCTTGTAGTTTACTTCCATCGTTGTATGCATTCACTTTTTTTTTTTTTTTTAACGATCCTGCAGCTAGAAGCCATAGTTTTTTGATGTTATGACATTATTATTACTCTTTACGTTTTTTTACAGTGCATACATTTCAACGTGGTGTCATATGTTCTTTCTCTGCCGACGGCCACATAGAAGTCGATATAATTATACCATGTATCTGCAAGTGTAGGGCGATAAAGACTGTGTAACAAACGGTGATCCGACTAATAGTGTGGCTTCCCAAATTATTTTAGTGTTTTTGCCGTCGTCAACGTCGTAATTTGTTTGTGAATTGACCAATATGGCCAATGTGACTTCCCTCACCGTACTAATGACACTGCACGAAGAAAATTAGCCGCCGTTTATCCGACCTGGAACATGCCGTCGGTGACGTACTGTTGTTAATAACCATCATTTTATGCTTCGTCGAGGGGGATGGGGGCATCACGCATGCACGCGGATTAGTTGCGACTGTGTGGGAAATTGCGGAGTGGTCGAGCGAAGAGGATTGGCTCGGGAGGAGAAGTGTTGGGCTGCGACGCAGGCAGTATTGCCAATTCAGTTTATTTATCACCAGATTTAGTGTAATTTAACTTCTACGTAGCTGCCAAAACTGTTATCTAGTGGTCAACGGATAATCTAGTGGATGTTCTTTTTTAATCATCCGTGGAACTTGGAGGGTATATTTCTGTAAGGAAAAATACTTATTGCTGCTGAGTATCCGTATCTTTACCTAGTGAAAGTTTGTACGTGGTAAAGTGTTAAATATTCACAGCATGAATATGTGACATAACTTTGAAATACCATAGACGTATCTGCAAAACGCATTGGAAACTTACTCTAAAAACATGTAAAACTACGTACTTTTGTAAAGGTGATTGCAAATATGGGTAGTAGTAGTGGTATACCGATGTATGGGCAAGGGCTGCGCTGGGGGCTGTGGCGCCGTTCGCTGCTGGCGGTCTCGTTAATCCACCCCCTTTCACCCCCCAACCACAAGACCGCTCACAATCCACGCCAGCTACCCGTAACCCTTAAAATGATTTAATAAAAAAAATATTTAAATAACAAATATTTTAAAATAAAAATATTGGCTGGACACTTTGCATTTTTAATAATTATGTCGGTTATAGTGTCGCTGTAGTTCAGTATTCCATTAAAAAAAATTACAGAAGAATCTAAAACAATTTTTTTTTTAATCGAAGAACATATAACGTCACTGTACCGTAACTCTCGCTCATCCTATCTTCCTCACCTCACCCCACCAACACTCTTGGAAATTATTATTAAAAGTCACAAAAATATTCTAAAAATTAAGCAACATATAACATTATACCCCCTTCCCTGGCTCACCCATCCAATTCCGCCCCCCTCCCCAATCAATACTCGTAGCCATCACAAAAAGCGTCGACCACCCCTTTCCCGCTGCCCAACACCTCTTCCCACACCGCTCTCGCGGGTCAGGCAGCTGGCTGACCTTGTCAAACCAATCGTTAAACGATCAGACATATAGGAATCGATGAATTCGTAAATACTACAATTATTTTACTTAAATATATTTTATTTAATGGTTAAAATACACCCAAATCTTTATAAAATACAGTTATATATATCTAAAATGCTTTTCTAATGCGAAATCGGTTTATAAAAGTTAAATTATATAAATTTTACAGTTTCCTAAGAAACTCTGTCACATTTAAATAAGATAGAACTATCATGGAGGGATGGGGTTTTAAACCCACAACCTTTCGGATAGGAATCGCGAGCTTTAACCACTGAACTACTTAAGCGACGATAAGAAGACTTTCTTAACTCTGCTTTAATAGACACCAACGAAGAGGCGGCAATTCCCTTGTACAATTACAGATATTTTTAATTTATTAGACGTTTTGGTATATTTATTTTCAACTAATGCAAATATGGCGTATGAGTAGTATATTCTGGAGCTGTTTCCGTTAAATTAATTTAAAGGCTAGCAAATATTATAGGAACTCGTTATTTTTGTCAATCGGGTCTGTATATGAAATCATAGTATGCCCACATTTTCGCAAATCAGATTGTAAGCAAGGGAATATTTATAGGCATATGCGATTATGATTTGCGATTTCTTAGGGCCAGACTCGTGAAATTCCGTTTGCAAGCATCATTTACAACTCCAGGAAAGTATTCCTGTATAAGCCCTACGACCATTTATAGACATAGTGATTAGCTACATTAAAAATAATATAAACATCAGTGCTTTTTTTATCAGAATAAGTTTATAACAGGGAAATAAAAGATTTAGAGTTAAAATGTTGAATTATAATTTTTAATTTTTTTCAAATTTATTGAAATGTATTGCTAACAAATTATTCATGTTCGTGCATGTAAAGTGTGCATCATTATAATCTCAGTCCTTCGTTAAACACGAAATCAACTATTCTGCCACTTATAAACTTCTCGCAGTCTGCAGTAAGCTTGAAGGCAAATTCCTTGCAGCAATAGCGACACCGATTAGCCACTGAAAGTTCTGTAGATGATACACTAGTGGACCCAAATAGTTCGGCTGTCGTCATGTCGGGAGGAGTAGGGACCAGGAATTAAGTTGTCTTCATAGAAAGAGATGTTGCAACTGCTGATGAGTTGTTGAGTGATACATTCGTACTCGTAGGGATTGAAACACAAGGAGTTACAGGAATGAAACGATATTACTGTTGTCAGTCACACCGATGATGGAAGTTGCAGCAACCGAGATATAATCTTCTCAGCATTGTAAGCTTCTTAGAGACGTAACCATCATCGATCCATAGGCTTCTCACTTACCTAGGCTCCTTGCATATATACACTTTCGGTTATTATGAAATATGTATATTTTCATGTGTTCATAATCCATACCAAAGACATAGATATCAATATATGTGTTGCGTGGACAGAATCCGCTCTTTCTCAGCTGCAGATGATCTACCTAATCGAGTGTCCAGTCAGAGCCCTTCATTAACATTTCTTCGTCTTCGCGGCATACCTTCTTTATTCTGTTTTCAACACTCTCTTCGATGTCATGTACATTATAGATAGGTACGTTCGAGGTCTTGATTGCTTACTTTTTCTGTACATCAGGTTTGCTATAGCGACATTCTAACCATATATTATATTTCATGACTCAGTATTTCCCCACCTCCTCTGTAAGTTGGTTTATTAAATTTTATTTCATACAGGTCATAAATGAACAAACATATTTCGGGGAAGTTATCGGATTTGTAGCTATTTACAATTTCAAAAGACCTCTGGATGCTGATTCTTTAAGGAAAATCAATTTACATTCACCTTACTTTCTTAGGTTGCGATGCAAGGTCAGGGTGAATTACTAGGTGTAGCCTTTGATTCGCGGGTCAAAGTTGCATTGGGACCAGCCTTTGAACGATAAATAGGAAGGATGAACCGCTAGGCCTGCATCACAGGATGGTGCACCCCACTCACACTGATTCAGATAACTTTTTTTTAACGATCGGTGCGAGTAAATTGTTTAGAGTATTTCTCACATCGATATGGCATGCGTATGGAACTCCTTACACATCCGTTATTTTCATTCCTTCGTGCTTCATAAGCATTTACGAAAGTATTGTTGTAGTAGCTGCGTGGAAGGAATCAACGATCAACCCTCGACATTCACAGCTGAAATTTTCTGCCTCCAGTGTGTGTAGCACCAGTTACCATTCCAGTATATCTCCGATGCAATTTCGGCAGATAATGCTTAGCAGGCATTGAAGGTAGACTAGTACAGGTTACGAGATACCTTTTCAGATTGTCACTTCGTCAACCAAACTGCGATTTGTATTTTTCGCACGCGAAAGTAACATGCTCTACATTCTGAACATAGTTGGCCCCATGTCACCGAATATTGCCGCTTTCAGAAAATTTCTTCTCACAGTAATGGCACAGTGTTATGGAATACGTTCCATTTTGGGTCGAGACGATGCCCCCTCCTTCGCAGTCCGTACATCATCCGATCCATCCAGTCCCGATTTAGCTCTACATACAAGACGTCGACATGTAGTTCCTCATGCAAGTAAATAATCTAAAAAGGTAACAGTAAAAAACCAATATAAAGCGAGAGGCGTTAAATACCATAAAACATAAGATTTCGAAAAGGATGCGTACAATAAATATACATTAACCTCAAGAAGCAACATTAAAATTGCCGATATAAAGGTCACATTTAAACAAAGAAAGTGTTGCAGGAAGACGACCTAATGCACCCGCGACATGAAATTACACAAGATTATGAAGAATCCCTCCAAATATTCCACCCATGGGAAGTACAGCATTACAAATATAAGTTATATATA
>NQII01000032.1:809360-925383 GCA_002778355.1 Clitarchus hookeri
GGACGGTGCCACGGCGCTACAGCCCCTAGCCCTTGCCCTAGCATCGGCATACCCTATCTACTATGCGTATTTTTTTTTATCGTTATTCGGAGGATTATAATGCAGAGTTTTATGATCTAACGAAGCCTGGTGGATTTTCACTTGTGGCATAGTGTAATTACCGGTGTATGTGTTGGCAACAGTGGACGCGAGACGCGGGCGGTTTTGCCAGGTGGAGTCTGGTCGATGCATCCGGCACACGACCGTAGCGACGCCACGAATTGCCTCATCACAGTTTTAAGAGGGCCGCTTGCAGCAGGCAACTACACTGTCACTCGACTCCAGCTCTGGGATAGATTATTTACTCGTCCTTTGCCGTTCCGTCGATCCTCTTTTGTTGCGTGTTCTATTTTTCTACCTCTTCTTTATATCCCTATGGGTAGGGCCTTGAAGCGAAGCCGCAAAGGCGGGTGGGGGGAGAAGCTTTTACCATGCACCGCGAGCACGCATTTCGGTACATGATTATATGAAACTTCCCGGATTCCCTCTTTTCTCTGAAGGCTTAGTTAATTTTCTGTTATTGGCATTGCTACGGGGAAGGGGNTGAAACTTCCCGGATTCCCTCTTTTCTCTTAAGGCTTAGTTAATTTTCTGTTATTGGCATTGCTACGGGGAAGGGGAGACGGGACAAAATGATTTTAAAATGTTTTAATTTTTTATATTATGCAAATTCTTTCACTTAAGAGAAAGGCTCGCTTGAGTCATCGAGGACTTGTTCGTTAACAGATAAATACATTTGTAGAGTTCATTCTGCCAGTTATTCTGTTCCCTTTCACATTCTGTTCACCTAAAGTAGGCATTTCGCCAAAACATATTTATTTGTTTCGATGAACGAAATGATTTTTAACGCGTTAAACGTTTCCTTAGGCGAAATAATATTTTATCGACGCTGCACATTTCTGGTTATCAAAAACAAAGTTTTCGTTATTTCATTAGCATTTTTTATTTGCTCTATAATTAAGGGAGCAAAATTAATTTTAAGAGGAATTTGCATAAATATTACAATTGATTGGAGGATACAGTTTTAAGTGNAATTAAGGGAGCAAAATTAATTTTAAGAGGAATTTGCATAAATATTACAATTGATTGGAGGATACAGTTTTAAGTGGTAGATAAAAGCATGATGTTAACGATAAATATAATTAACGTTTAATTTGTTTTTTGTATATCTTACGAGAATTAAAATTTAAAGAAAATTTTACGTGAAACCATACGCTAATTTTTGCTACAGTATGCAGATTTTTTGTTCTATGTCTTTTTACTGAGTTGTCAAAACTGCATAAATCATGTGATGTGGTAAATTGAGTAGGTAGTCTTACGTCTGAAACTAGGTCTACATCTTAAATAGGATCAAATCGNAATCATGTGATGTGGTAAATTGAGTAGGTAGTCTTACGTCTGAAACTAGGTCTACATCTTAAATAGGATCAAATCGTTACTCGAGGAAGCGTCTGAATCGTCCCGCTAGAAAGTGCAGTTAATTTGAACGTTAGAATATTCTAGTATGCCTCTTTAAGCAGTAGCAGATATAAATTTATATAAAATCCATTGTAAATATGTGTGTCTCAGATGAAACAATACACCAGGCTTTAACTATGGCTTAAGCCATGTACTCAAATGCGAGGCTGATAAACTTCCGAGATGTAAAAGAAATAGCGTGACACGTGCTTATTTACTTAAAAAAAAGGGAGGGCCACATACATTCAGTCTAGCGTCTCTAATAGTGAGCATGCAATCTTCTTGCCTGTCCTATCCATAGCTTGACAAACGAGGGGCTTGAGACAGCATAACATCAAGCTACATGTTGGTCAAAATTAATATAATGCACAGCGAAAAGAGGCAATACTGTGGCAAATCTCATGTGGCAATGGTTTGACGTTGGATAGATAGATGGCGTCTCTGTATGGATATCGTGATCTGGCCTCAGTAGAGGGAGTGTTATATCTGAGCTACATTCTGGTAAGACACACTACAAGATTTCAGTTTTGAATGTAAGTGGGGCAACTTCGTTGCAGGAAATGCGTGATGTATCGTGTTTTGGCTCGTTGTCTTCAAGTGAATGTGAATTTTTCGTTTATGACAGCGACAAGGATAAACATTATCAACCAGACGAGGCTAGTTTATCTGATTCTTCTGAGGTAGGTGCGTGCAAAGTATGTATGTGACTTCACATTGTGTAACATAATAAAATGGAGCTTAATATCTGAATAACGTTCTGCTACTTGTATATCAAATATACNGACTTCACATTGTGTAACATAATAAAATGGAGCTTAATATCTGAATAACGTTCTGCTACTTGTATATCAAATATAGAGGTTATCATAAATAATTTTGCATAGAACGTTACAATTAAGTCGATATATCGAGTTTTGAATGAAATCAAACTTTATTCAGGCTTTCAACTGACTTCATTAAAAAGTGTGTGACTTGCAATTCTGTTGCCACTATGATTGATTATTAATTTATGAACAATGTATCTTGTTATAAATTATATCAACCCCTGTGAGAAAGATTCCACATTTCCCAGAAAATCCAAAAGGATATAAGCGATGGCGTTCTCGAGATCACGAAATTCTCTGAAGATAAACATTTAACTGAAGATGAACTTTGTAAGTTCCTACACACATTGGGTTCTAAGGAATTTGCTTAAGGTGAAAAACCGTCCTCGGTTATTTTCATTTAAATCCGCACGTGGCAGCACTTGCATGCACTATTACACGCGGACGCAAACTACATTTCCTACACTGAGTGGCGTATCTACGGCTGGAGGCCAAGTGGCTAGACTCATCAGCACTGAAAGCTGATAATACTTTATTACCTTTTTATTACACATCTTGCAAGTGTTATTAATAAAACAAAGAAAGAAGTGCCCCCTGCAGCTGCCGACCTAAGTGCCGACAGCAGACGGAGCAAGGAGTTGAATAAATTTTCGATATTTTCTGGGATTTTAGAAACTATAGTACTCAAACTGCATACTTATTTTCAACTATAGACGTAACAACTTATAAGAGATCGTATCCCAAAAAGACTGAAACTCAGTTATTAACCAGGAAGATGACAGCTGGGTACCCTGTGAAAGTGGCGTTTACTCAAAGTTTGTAAAAAAGAATTTCTGCGCATACATGAACTACATTAGTCAAGAGGAAGGGTTGGAAATATCTAGAAGTTCATATCAAGTGGAAATACAGCAGTGAAATCCAACTTTCGAGGAAACATTTAAACAGCAAAAACAAAATGTCTGTAAAAACAGCTACGAACTGTACATGATCACGTAGAATCTGCTGCCACTTATCGAAGTCACTATAGTCGCCGGTCAAATCCAACAAATGGTTATTATTATTTTGATTTTTCAATTTTCTCTTTGCATCGCGACTGCTATGAACCGTACTGCAAAGCGCGCAGGTACACATGTATCAGAAGACAAATCCATGCTCATATACTGTACAGAATATAACACTGGTTAAACTTTCCACGCGCGGATATATAGAAAACATTGCAATCTACCAGAAGACACAAAGTTAAGTGTAGAAAGAGAAGTGCGCCAGGGCAATCAAAGGGAATGCAACAGAACTTGGAGTCGGAAACAGATTCTACGCATGACGATACTACTTTATTGGTGATCTCCGTCGACTCGCAATTGGCACTATCAGTGCCAAAGCTCACCTTTCTCCTGCATTTCATCAACTCAAGTTGTGGATGTGAAACTTTGGGAACCCATGACTGTGGGGGAGAGACAAAGCGCATGTCCATGCGGACAGAGTGTGTAGCTAAGAGGGGAAGCGATGAAGTTGGTAGTGCAACACTGAAGTACCTTTCACACCAGAAAATATGTGAAAAAAGTTATTTGCTTCTCAGACAGCTGCACAGTACAAAATAAAAACTGGAAATTGATGAGCATGTGGCTTCTTTTAGTACGGGAAAAGAAATTCAATGAAACTGAACATCGATTTCTAGTGTCTGGGCAAAAACGTTTGCCTTCAAACCGGGACTTTGGTGTTAATGAAACGTATAAAAGCCGACGTGCAAGTCGTTTTTTTTTCACCAAATGAGTGCGTGGATGTAGTCCAGAAATGCAAGGCAATCAAGAAGTTTAAAGTGAATTAGATGCAACGCGAAGATTTTCTTCAAGTTTGTTATTTGTCGTACTGCATTACAAAAATAAAAGTTAAAATTGGTGATGTATCTGATATTAAGTTCTCCAAAGTTGTGATACTCAAATTTAAATCGTCTTATGTTTATTAAATATTGTGTAAAAGGAGAATTTATAGAGGCAGATATAAGGAAGTGATGTAGACCAAGATTTTTCAGAGTAGAGGCACTTACAAAGAAGTAATTGGAATCTGTACACATTACAATAACTCGAAAAAAAAAATTCGTTTTAATACCTTTTTCCTTACATTTCACCTATTTACCATGATTACTAGCATTCATTAGTTGATGAGGATTAAAGCAAACGTACAGGTTGCAATNTTACATTTCACCTATTTACCATGATTACTAGCATTCATTAGTTGATGAGGATTAAAGCAAACGTACAGGTTGCAATTAACTAGAGGTTTTTCAATAGCTAGCATTTTGCAGAATGTTTTAAGCAACAGTATGATGAGCCACAACTTTTATACTCAGCTAAACGTTAATGTCTGTTTTACATCAGTCGTACTGACTTCGAACAATGTCATAACGCATACTTATACTACGAAGATAGCAAAGTGCAGTAAAACGTAATGGTTTACTGATTTATGTGTCATTATTTGTATGAATTTTTGATTTTTTTTTTTTTTAAATAAAACTGCTCTGTTGTAAAATGTATTTGATGTGGGTTAATATTATGTTGTCATATGCACCTCAAATATTGAGCGCACCGTAAAGGAGANTTGTAAAATGTATTTGATGTGGGTTAATATTATGTTGTCATATGCACCTCAAATATTGAGCGCACCGTAAAGGAGATAAGTTTGGACGGTTCTTAACAACGGGGTCTTGAGAAGCTGATTAATGTAACGCAAGGAGAGTATTAAGCAGCGCCAGAATGCAAGGGCATGGCAAANAACGGGGTCTTGAGAAGCTGATTAATGTAACGCAAGGAGAGTATTAAGCAGCGCCAGAATGCAAGGGCATGGCAAAAGGGAGGTCCTCGAGAAAACCCACCAACCAGCGGCATTGTCAGGCACTATTCCCACGTGCAAAAATCTGGGAGTGACCTCACTGGGTATCGAACCTGGCTCACCTTGGTGAGAGGTGTGCGCCCTAGCCGCTGTGCTACTGCGACCCCAAGCGCACGATTAAAACAATCGTACAGAGGCAGTATAAAAATACGATAAACAAAACAAAATCACTTCCCCATACTGTACAATTGAAAAAAAATCCGAGAAAGGTAATAAATTCATTTCACTTTAGTTCGTCTATACCAGTACTAAGTTTCAGATCCCGGCTAAATTTGGAACTATCTTCCGCANAAATTCATTTCACTTTAGTTCGTCTATACCAGTACTAAGTTTCAGATCCCGGCTAAATTTGGAACTATCTTCCGCACACGCGCAGAAATAAAGTCATATTTTTTCTCTTTTACGGTGTGAAAAAAAAAAAAATTTCGGTGGTTTCTACAGTAGTTTTTAAACAAACAATACTGTACCATAACTAATGAATCTAGCTGCTTCTCTCTCTGTGAATAAAAAGTTCAGAAACGAAAATTTTAAAAGGACGTGCAATTTTATGCGGTGTGCATGGCAAACCGTAACTTATGTGCATAACATCCTTGGAAAGTTTGCATTGGTGGAGTTTACGAGATACATGGGATCAACTATTATAGGTTTTGAAATCATATTCTGACAGAACTTCGAGGTGTTAAAATGACACGTGGATGTGGCCACATTATTTGACATGCACTTCAAAATCACAGTTATCATTCTGGATACAGGAAGTTTAATAGTATATGCCATCATAGTTCTTATATGTTTGTGCGGCATATTACAATCCATCGTTTACTCTCCCAAAATACTAGGCCATGTACTAATATTATAGCCAGGGATGACAATTGCTTACGTATTTTCTGATATCTGTCCTTACATTAAGAATGATGGAATAAACTTTTGTACAAAAACTGAAAATATGAAAATTTATTTTATTAACTAACTATTATTAATCACGAACTGTAGTATAACATGAAATTCCAAATATAAATTCAGCTGCTAGCTTCTAACGCGTTATTTGTCAACGTTGCAGAATTACCGTGCTAAATTTTGATGACGTCGTTCGTCTATCTCACTGTACTTTCCCTGATGAAAAGCGCGGAAATAATTTTTGTCAGCTCATAGTTGTAAAGAGAGAGGGAACGATAAAAAAAAAGGAGATGACTGAAAGCGACGTCAACATCGAGAAGCTTAAAATGGAAGTAAAATGATGTAAAAATTACAATCAAGCAAAACACGGCAATATCAGGTGAAAAAATGTCTTACAAACTTCACACGTACAAAATATTAAGGAAAAACTATATGTCGATATATTAAAACGTGCTAAATATTTTAGCCGTCTACATTTTTTACCACTAAATATGTGTCTGTTACCATACTGAAGTTTAAATAGCTGCTAGCAGAAATTTTGATTTTTGCGTAGTTACGTATTTAAAAAAAAAAAATTATTTTGTATGTTTTATTTTTGTTTCAAAATTTATCAAAAAAAAACTGAACACAAAAAAAAGTAATCACTATCACTACACAAGCAAGAAGGAAAATATCACCTCTTTTTTAAAATCTAGGTACAACAGAATATGAGTATGAATGCATAAGCAAACCTTTGTTCGTGGTAAACGAGTATTGTAGGTATTTATATTACCTACCCTCTTCCCCTGCACAATACCGTTAATTAATCTGTGATACGTCACCTACCCTATGATGTTTTTCTCGGAGTAATGTTTTGATACTTCAGTAAAACGCAACAATCTTGAATTATTCTCGTACCAGTTCGTTTTAATCAAGTGGCAAAGTTGTGTTTTAGAGTATTTTGTGCAGGGTACGATATCAGTAATGTTCACAAACTTTCCCTGAAGATAGTTTACATTTTCACCTATTTTGTGTTTAAGCCTAGAAGCTTTGACTGTGATCTAGGAGAGACATCTCAAAAATCCTTGGAACTATCTTAGACGTATGTGCCATATACATTCCACAGTGGAGAACAATCTGACAAGAGTGGTGAAAACTCGAAGATTCTTTCATCAATGTGTGCTGCAGCTCCTTGTAATGAGAGCTCACTATAGTGTTTCTTTATGAAGTCTGCATTCAGAAATATTTTATAACAAAACCAATCATATGGACTCAGCCTGAATACACAAACGTAATATTAACCGTTAGCTCGGCAATTGTGACACGTATTTACCAAATAAGTTATATATGTGTAAAAAGAAATTTCATAATGGAATTTCTCGCTCGTAATTGGAGTTAACTGCCTAAGGCAGTACGAACAATTTTCTGTCATAATGCTAGTGTTTTGCCACTACAGTGATTCATTCTTTTTCACTTTATATAAGTACAGACGCTGAAATTAAACCGAAATTCACAAACAGTAGTTTCAAGCTTGTCTATACCATAAAGTTCATTGCTAAATATATCCACAGGGAGTACAGGCGTATCTCTTCGTATTACTATATACAATTACATATTCCTAGGTGTGACTACCTTCGTGAAGAATGATGCCGTAATTAACAAGAGTTAAATTTAATTTTCGAGTTTAATTTATTAAAGTTTACTATCCTTCACTTTACAACACTCTCCTGGACAAATAATAAACGGTCACTAAATAATGCATTAGTTCATTGATTTAATTAGCTTTGTCAACTTATGTATGTATACAGTGTAATACTGTAGACTAATCAGAGTTCCCCAATTTATCAGTGTCTCAATAACTACTCCCATTTCTGCTCCGTCGTATAGGTTGTATCACAACATCCGNCCTCTGCGGTACTCGTCTGAGAGCATGCACTCCAATGAATCACGTGAGTCGCTTTGGACATGTCGCTTTCTCCATGCTGCCATTAGCCGTCGTAGCTCGCTGAATCTACCAGGACACTTGCCAGCGGCGGGGTAAAGGGCCGTATTTATACCTGCGATGATCCTTTCTGAATCATCCTGCTCTTACGCATGTCCAGATACGACCTAACTCAGCATCCAGACGTTTCTCAATGGGAAAGCCAATCCCCACGACCTTTTGGAAGGTGTTAGTCGCCACTATATGCGTAGGCCAAACATACTACATCCCCCTACCCCACACCACGTCATCCCATGCTCAAATTGTCTCTTTGCGTTCGCATGAGATACCTGTGCTCACATATACGTGGTTGGGTGAGATAGGTACAGAATGCCAGTTCGCATACAACGTTAACAATGTTTATACAGCACCAACAACTCGAGCGACCGTTTTCCCTCTATGAAAAACCTTGGAAGGTACTGTGTATATAAATTTCTTTTCCTAATGCCATCATTTTTTTCCAGTATATTCTGGACTATAAGTGGCATCCTCTGCATGCGTGTCCGAAACGACTTCATAAACACTTGTACCCAATTTTAACAAATTCGTTTAATTTATAATAGACAGTTATAACACATGCACAAATAATTCATTACGATCTTCCGTTTTGTGAGATAATGTTGCTTGTATACTAAAGAATATATATAGTATGCTTCTTCGTAACACGTTCAAAGTTTCTCGCCAAATTAGAAAGACAAGTATAACATGATATTTCTTGAAATTTCAATCAATGACATTTTTAAAAGCAGCCTATTAGCCTGTCAGGTTTTCTTTACGGCATACATATTTCAATTAATTGTGACTTGGTTAATTATACATTTTACTAATAAACATTCATTTTACTAATAAACTCATTCACCTGCAACTCTGTGAGATTATGACACCTGAAGAAAATAAGCTTACATATTATCTCTCGTGGACTATTGAGCTGATCACCATTAATTTTGGTGTGCAAGTAATTTTGATGATGGCACTATTCACTTACGGAATCAGAAAATATATTTGTCAGCTTTACAGAATTGTAACATAACTGCAAATATAGCCTTTTAGTTATAACTAGCGAAAGCGCAATATTTTTAAGTGTCAAAGTCAGCCTACTTTTGTTATGATAGACTATTAATAACTAAAGTAAAGGACTGTTCACTACATCATGAATGCTATCACATCAGTTCTTACGAAATTTGAAACACAGAAGTGCCATAAAGAAAGAGTATAAATGTTAGGTTTGTTTACAAATCACTTTATCTAAAAGACGAAGCGAAAATGTGGTAATTATATTTATCAGTATTTATTTTATGTTATTATTTTGATTTTAATAGCTTTGTTTAGAAACTAGCTGCGTTTGGTAATGCCAACACAAGCGCCTAAGAATTTCCACGAACACCACGGTTCTGCTTTTTAAAGTAATTTATATTTATATACAAGGTTTTTACTACGAATAAATTTTCCCTCTTCGAATATAGAGCCACGATGTCAACATTACTCAAGTAAAACAATTTAGTTTCATATTTTCTTAACAGAGCAATTTAATTTTGCTGAAACTCGGTGCATCGTGCTATCCCGTAAAATGCTTCCCGGGCCAACAAGACGATGTCATTACATAACGCTCGTCTCTGTCAGAATTACAGAGCACCACGTGCTTGAAGCGAAATAAAATTAGGTGCTTGTAAACACGNCATAACGCTCGTCTCTGTCAGAATTACAGAGCACCACGTGCTTGAAGCGAAATAAAATTAGGTGCTTGTAAACACGGCTGGCAACGAAATAAATGCAGGTTTAGGAGGGGCGACGCGGATCATGACATCTGAATAGGAAAATGTTGCCGGAGCTCGGAGAAAATTGTAAGATGGCGACTGGATGGACGAGGGATGTAAGAGGGGTGTTATCCCTCGGAGTAATGTCGCCTAGGGTGCCTCGCAGGCTTCTCGCCGCTCAGCCCTCTGGAGGAAACGGCCCAGGGCTCTCCGCTGCACCACTGAATCACCTGCTCCACATTATCGCTAATGGCACCATTAGGGCAACGTTCCACTCGGGTTACAGCCAGGACATTGCCCTAGTTGCGCTACAGCATCCAGCGAGGTTCAACCCGACGCTGCGCTCTCTCCGACNTAAAGGGCCGTATTTATACCTGCGATGATTCTTTCTGAATCATCATGCACTTACGCATCTCCAGATACGACCTAACTCAGCATCGAGACGTTTCTCAATGGGAAAGCCAATCCCCACGACCTTTTCGAAGGTGTTAGTCGCCACTATATGCGTAGGTCAAACATACTACATCCCCCTACCCCACACCACGTCATCCCATGCTCAAATTGTCTCTTTGCGTTCGCATGAGATACCTGTGCTCACATATACGTGGTTGGGTGAGATAGGTACAGAATGCCAGTTCGCATACAACGTTAACAATGTTTATACAGCACCAACAACTCGAGCGACCGTTTTCCCTATATGAAAAACCTTGGAAGGTTCTGTGTATATAAATTTCTTTTCCTAATGCCATAATTTTTTTCCAGTATATTCTGGACTATAAGTGGCATCCTCTCTCTCTCTCTATCTCTCTCTCTCTCTCTCCCTCCCTCTGCATGCGTGTCCGAAACGACTTCATAAACACTTGTACCCAATTTTAACAAATTCGTTTCACTAAAAATAGACAGTTATAACACATGTACAAATAATTCATTACGATCTTCCGTTTTGTGAGATAATGTTGCTTGTAAACTAAAGAATATATATAGTATGCTTCTTCGTAACACGTTCAAAGTTTCTCGCCAAATTAGAAAGACAAGTATAACATGATATTTCTTGAAATTTCAATCAATGACATTTTTAAAAGCAGCCTATTAGCCTGTCAGGTTTTCTTTACGGCATACATATTTCAATTAATTGTGACTTTGTTAATTATACATTTTACTAATAAACATTCATTTTACTAATAAACTCATTCACCTGCAACACTGTGAGATTATGACACCTGAAGAAAATAAGCTTACATATTATCTCTCGTGGACTATTAGCTGATCACCATTAATTTTGGTGTGCAAGTAATTTTGATGATGGCACTATTCACTTACGGAATCAGAAAATATATTTTTGTCAGCTTTACAAAATTGTTACATAACTGCAAATAAAGCCTTTTAGTTATAACTACCGAAAGCGCAATATTTTTAAGTGGCAAAGTCAGCCTACTTTTGTTATGATAGACTATTAATAACTAAAGTAAAGGACTGTTCACTTCATCATGAATGCTATCAGATCAGTTCTTACGAAATTTGAAACACAGAAGTGCCCTAAAGAAAGAGATTAAATGTTAGGTTTGTTTACAAATCACTTTATCTAAAAGACGAAGCGAAAATGTGGTAGTTATATTTATCAGTATTTATTTTATGTTATTATTTTGATTTTAATTGCTTTGTTTAGAAACTAGCCACGTTTGGTAATGCCAGCACCAGCACCTAAGAATTTCCACGAACACCACGGTTCTACTTTTTAAAGTAATTTATATTTATATAGAAGGTTTTTACTACGAATAAATTTTCCCTCTTCAAATATAGAGCCACGATGTCAACATTACTCAAGTAAAACTATTTAGTTTCATATTTTCTTAACTGAGCAATTTAATTTTGCTGAAACTAGGTGCATAGTGCTATCCCGTAAAATGCTTCCCGGACCAACAAGACGATGTCATTTCATAACGCTCGTCTCTGTCAGAATTACAGAGCACCACGTGCTTGAAGCGAAATAAAATTAGGTGCTTGTAAACACGGCTGGCAACGAAATAAATGCAGGTTTAGGAGGGGCGACGCGGATCATGACATCTGAATAGGAAAATGTTGCCGGAGCTCGGAGAAAATTGTAAGATGGCGACTGGATGGACGAGGGATGTAAGAGGGGTGTTATCCCTCGGAGTAATGTCGCCTAGGGTGCCTCGCAGGCTTCTCGCCGCTCAGCCCTCTGGAGGAAACGGCCCAGGGCTCTCCGCTGCACCACTGAATCACCTGCTCCACATTATCGCTAATGGCACCATTAGGGCAACGTTCCACTCGGGTTACAGCCAGGACATTGCCCTAGTTGCGCTACAGCATCCAGCGAGGTTCAACCCGACGCTGCGCTCTCTCCGAGCAATAAAAAAAAAGGGAGTGCGAAGGGGAAAAAAAATTGGGGATAGATCGGGTGTTGTGGCGCGATTGATATGTGTGCGATTCAAAACTGGATGTGCTCTGCAAAAGTTGTTGGCTTCTGTATCGACGTGCCATTTCGGCCAAACTCTGCGTACCCATGCAGTCGAATCTCCATCGGAAAGTCGCCTTGTATCCGGCGGCAGTTGCCTGGGGAGGTTTGGGCTTGTGCAAACTTTGTTCACTTTTCGACCGTGCCCGTAAAAGTTTCTCGTTTTACATGCAGGCCATAAATATTAAAAGTCAAATGTTTGGTGAAACGAGATCGTCAACTTTTATTTTCAAATAAATTTTTTAAAATGTTCTATTCGTTTTCTTTTACAAATTGGAAAAAATGAGATAATGTAAAATTAGGCAACTACGATATGTCGTCAGAATTATTACCATAAATAGATTTCCAACCTTCGTGGATGGATATTTGTGACGTCAACTTACGTCACGAGGGTTTCCAAGCTCAGATTCTAGCAAAGGCACGGATGTGTGTGATGTTTACGTTTATTTCACAAGTCACCTCCCCCCACCTTACCAATTTTAACTAAGCCGAAGCGTTAATTGACAGCACTTAAAAAGTACGAAACCTAATCTTATATAACAACTTTGTTGAATAAAATATAGTAACCTGGTGTGGTGTTCATAGAATTACTCTAAAGTTTATACTATGTCGTGTTCTGAAATAACTAACATATGTATTTAATAATTTCGTATAATGGATAGATTTAAAACTGAATTAACCTAAATTTTTTATAGTAAAATATTATGGGAATGGAGAACGTAAAAATTTAACACAAAAGCATTGTTGTTATATTTCCTTTTTACTGGAAAATTGCTCATGCCAAAACACTTACGCTACGCCTTGTGCAAAGACAATGATGTATTTTTGTGTTTATATACGTATAAACGTATATATATATATATTTATAGAGAGAGAGAGAGAGAGTGGGTTTTATGTATAATAAAAGTAGTTNATATTTATAGAGAGAGAGAGAGAGAGTGGGTTTTATGTATAATAAAAGTAGTTTTTAATGGAGTGTAATTGAAAATAACGAGAGTAAAATACAGTAATACCCCGCTTTACGCGAGGGATACGTTCCGGAAAAAATAGCGTTAACTGAAATTCGCGTATATCGAGGTTTATGATTAAACATAATCAAAATTTAATACAAAAAAATACGAATCATTTTAATTAATCACTTTAATTCTAAGAACACTTTATGCAATACATACATACTATTAATTATTTTTTACGGAAAAATACATCTATTGTCTTTTGGGTAGCGTTTTTTTTACGTTCTTGTAAAATACGTTCATAACACCCAACACTGTTTTTAATAGTTTGACACACGGTTAAGACACGGTCATCATTATTGTCTATACTCTGCAATATGTCCAAACCTGAATAAATTTTTGAAAGAGCATTTTGTATTCCCCCTGAAGATAAAACTTTCTCTTCTACTTGTTCTTCCTCATCGTAGATAGGATTATTCTGTAACTCGATCAGATCTTCATTGCTGAGAGGATCGTCGTGCGTTGCTACAAGTTCTACGAGATCTTCTACTGCGACATCTTCAAGTTCAGACCCCTCAATCATTGCAGCAATGTCTTCAAGCACTTGTCTCTGCATCTGGACAATTCTTCTAGGTGCTTCCACTACATCTGGCCAAAGATTACGCCACACCCCGTTCATACAACTCTTTTTAACTTCCTTCCAAGCCTCTTCTATGTTGTGAATAGCCTTCATAATGTTGTATGACTTCCACCACTCTCGCATAGACTGTCTTCCTTCCCCGTCAGTTTCATGAATTAGTTGGCTAAAAGTGCGGCGATGGTAATAAGCTTTGAAGTTTGCTATTGCTCCCTGGTCCATAGGTTGTAATATTGACGTAGTGTTTGGTGGAAGGAACTTCACGTACACTTTTAAGTCTCTGGGCGTATCAAGTGAGGTTGGATGTCCTGGGGCATTGTCTAAGAGTAATATAACTTTAGGTTCAAGCCCATTTCTGTCACAGTAGGATTTGACTGATGGGCAAAAACTATTAGAATACCATTCTTGAAAAATTTCCCGTGTAACCCACGCCTTTCTGTTTGATCGCCACACAACTGGTAGACTTGTCTTGTCTGTGCCTCGCATTGCACGGGGTGTTTCTGAATGGTACACTAGTAAAGGTTTCAGTTTGAAATCACCAGTGGCATTACCACCCAGCAGAAGTGTTAGTCGATCTTTCGCAGCTTTGAAACCACTGGCTTGACGTTCTTCCTTAGAAATGAATGTTCGAGATGGCATTTTTTTCCAGTAAAGTCCGGTCTCATCAACATTGAAGATGAGACAAGCAGGAATTTTCTCTCGTCCAACGAACTCTTGAAACTTGTCTGGAAACTCAGCTGCAGCTTGAATGTCCGCGCTGGCCGCCTCGCCTGTTATGTGGATATTGTGAAGATTAGAACGCTGCTTGAACCGATGGAACCAGCCTCTGCTGGCAGCAAAAGTCGGAGTGGAACTCCCTTCTCCTTCTTCTGTTTTCAGCATCTCATATAAAGATTTTGCTTTTGTGCATATGAGGTCTTGACTTAGTGGTGTGTTCTTCTTATTCAAATCTTCGATCCAGACTGACAGTAACTTCTCCATTCTTTCTAAGATAGAGGATCTCGAACGAGAAAGTTTTGTTGCACTTACAGGTGTTGAACTTTCGCTGGAGACTTTAATTTTTGCCCGATTTTTAAAAATCGTTCTCACAGTCGATTCTGATAGTCCAAAATCTCTCCCAACAATTGTTGCTTTGCCTCCATTTTCCATTCTTCTTAACACTTTCATCTTCAATTCCAAAGTTACGCTTTTACGCTCTTTTTTCTTTACAGGCGGCATTTTTGACGTAGCGTTAAATTATGACATATCTCCAATAAATGTTAAAACACGACTGCCAGCCGAACTAAACATGACGGAACAAACGAAACGAACGAGGGAATCCCCATAGAACAAAGTCGAAGGACGGGGAATTCCCAATTCTTCAAACAGAATGTTCAGAGGAAGCGGGGATTCCCGCGACCATAGAGAAGTTGATGACTACATTATGTTTATACGCACTCTTTCGCGTAATGAGAGGCATTTGAGCGCGAAATTTGAAATTCGCGTTATAGTGAAACCGCGCATAACGGGGTCGCGTAAAGCGTGGTATTACTGTAACTACTTTATAAATGTATTATATTTCCGCGAAAACCTTTAACATACGTATGCACATTCAAGCGAAGTCGTCATTTTTAGAACTGATATGAATACCAGTATTACTCTGATCAACCAGTGGTATGAAATACTAACATTTTAAAACACGTATTTCTCTTTTTTGCATCTAATTAGGATTAATGTTGCCTCGCGCGCTTTACTCAATGACTGGTTGCGACTGCCAACACCCTGGATTCATCACTACAAACGGTGCATCGCTATTGCTCAGCCGTTCATGCCACACGGTTACGACGAAACTGCAAGCGAAGCCGCCATTGTCAGGATTGCAATGAAAGCCAGCGTAAGGAACGTCGAGAATGCCAGTCTTCTAGTCGGTTTACGATGAGAACGTGTACGTAATGAACACGCAAGTATTAGATTGAAAGAAGGTATTCTTACTATTCGCTTAATCGTCATCGCGTTACGTGTCGTGTACGCGCATGCTCGACGTGTATACGTGTAGGAAACCGCGATATTTTATTTCGTGTCGTGCACGTAAGTCATTCCTAATAAAATAAAAGTGAAGGCAATAAAAAATTAGAAGAAATTAATGGTTTTTAATAGAATATCGTATTTCTAAAAGAAAACTTACGTTTTTATTTTCCTTTACTCATCATAAAAATACGTCTNGTTTTTAATAGAATATCGTATTTCTAAAAGAAAACTTACGTTTTTATTTTCCTTTACTCATCATAAAAATACGTCTGAATTGTATGTAATAACTAATTCTATTTTAATTTCTTATTCTATTATCATGTTTTGTGCTAGCTACATTATTGACAAATCCTGTATAGTAGTTCTGTCAGAATGAGGATGCAAATGAAATGTAATGTTATTTGCTAATAAATCACCAGTTTACTAGCATCACGTCAGTTTCTAGTCGTGTGTGACTGGTTGAACATAAAGACGTGTACGTTCAATATGATCCACACAATTTTGTAAACGTTCTATGCAGACATCTCTTGGGTTCGCGAAACTGATGGTGGACCGATCTTTGCTCTGAAGTCGCCTCGCAACAGTGAAGGTGGGAACAGCGTTCGCTGGCGGCGTTGCTGCATGGATTGGAATTGTGGGAAAAGACAGTGCCACTGTACGTTAAGTTGGCGTGCTGTCAGATGATGAAATACTTCTCTTTCCTCGTGCTCTCACGGTGGTCATTCTGAGTTGCTCAGAGCTTTTTTTTGGCGGGTACATGTTCCCTCATATTTTCTCGTGCTCCCATTACTCCCAATGCCGTCGGACAGTTCACTCGATGCGGTGCAGGTGGCTAGCAGCAGTTCGACGAATCTGCTACCCTGCCTCTCCTAGTTCAACTGTTCGTTCTTTCTCAGCCTCTGTAAGTGGTTCATACTTGTGTATAGATGTGCTAGTTACTCACTGGCGTTCACTACACTCGCACGCTGATNAGCCTCTGTAAGTGGTTCATACTTGTGTATAGATGTGCTAGTTACTCACTGGCGTTCACTACACTCGCACGCTGACTATACTGCACACAACTTCGTCCTACTACCGTTCGTGTCACCACGCTTTTGGCAGTATTAGCGCTCCCTGGCGACAATTCTGTGCAATCAGTCAAAAACGTACCATTACTAGAGACCGGAAAAATTCACGAGTTCATTGATCTTTATGCTAGACTCCATATTTGTTTGCGCACCTCTTGGAGATATCAACTGCTCATTGGCTGCCTGCTTTCACAGTGAGAGTTCGTGATTGGGACTGCATTTTGTTGCCTGTTTACTATTGGCTCCCAGTCCGGGAGTAGGTGTCAAATAGGTCGTGAGCCAATTGCAGAAGTAACGTTAAGATGCATGTGTTTCAANGCTCCCAGTCCGGGAGTAGGTGTCAAATAGGTCGTGAGCCAATTGCAGAAGTAACGTTAAGATGCATGTGTTTCAAATCTAGCTTGTTCCGAAATGAATCCGTGAATTTTTCTGGTCTCTAACCATTACTATACCAGTCATGCTGCTGTATATCAACTTTCGAATTATTCATTGTGGATGCCACTATTTAAATTTGAAAATGTATGTTAAATAAAATGTATTACTCATTTTATTTTGTAAGTTGTATTAACGAAGCTGTCTTGGTTTTGTTGATATTAGGATAGTTATTAGTTTTAGGGTTAGGTGGGGTTATTTGAGTCGAAACATATAGTTTCTGCTTCTGTTTATACACTTCGCGTACTATCGCCACTGACTTGGTATCACAAGGGAGGAGAAGATTAATATGTGTGGAAGGACACATATGTATAAATTACTTGATTTGTTTTGAAATATAAAAGTGTAACATTCTTCTTTAGAAGATTCGAGAGACAGTTGTAGTAAGTATAAAAATAGCGAGTGTTGTAATGTGTTCAGAGCAAGTTTCATGTTTACCGCATGAGAAACGTAGTTAATTTATTTTTTTAATACGATTGGAGTAATCTAAATAATTTTTCTGGGGTTATTTGATTAAGAAACGGGGGTGTGTGGCTCAGATGTAGAAGTATTGTAATACTTGGCAGAGTTTTAAATATATAATAAATAGCACGTATATATCATTTCTATTTGCTTCGATTATAATTCTAGAATCTGATGATTTATACTGGTTATATGTAAGATGCTAATTTCATAACAAAATTAAAAGTTATTAAATTTTAGAGTAATAAAAATAATAAATTCTCTTGTACGGAGATTGTTACATATGNATAACAAAATTAAAAGTTATTAAATTTTAGAGTAATAAAAATAATAAATTCTCTTGTACGGAGATTGTTACATATGACAAACTGCAAAGAAAATATTTATAAAAACTATGTACTTATAGAGTAAACTGCATTAAATACTATGTAAAATGTGCATGACACTCTAAAACGTTTTTAAAACGCATTTATGNACTTATAGAGTAAACTGCATTAAATACTATGTAAAATGTGCATGACACTCTAAAACGTTTTTAAAACGCATTTATGGTATATCTCAATTTCTTCATATGGTTGGCACTTACAAACGCAGCGATAGGTACGTAAAGTGAGCAACCTAATAGCTTAATTCATAAACCATAACCTCTTGTGGTGCAATTTGAGCGGGATAGTGGTAGCAGCTCTTTTCGCCTTACCATATCAAACTGATGAGAAGAGTTCCTATAAATACACTACGAGGTTCACGCACAGAGCTTTATCATGAAAATTCTCTACCATTTAAAAAATTGTAATTTCTCCAGCAGAGTTATATTACAAAGAAGAGAAATAACTTGTTTTGATACTGATGAGTTTGTCTAGCCTAATAATAGTACGCAATTCTTAAGGGGTATGCCGGGCATATAACAAGTAGGAATATGCAAATAGTAAGGAAACGTTAATGGTTGGAGTGTGGGATTGTAAAGAGGTATTTGTTTTATTCATTTATGAAATTACATCGTAACTTACAATTGAGAAAACCAAATGGATTTTGTAAGGCGTGCGCTGCAGGAGTGAATAAAGAAGCGGTTAAAGAATTTCATGTCGTGCTACATATTATTGTAATTGTAACAAAACCGGAGTAAACACAAAAAAGAAACCTTGTCTCTTGGTATTAAAAATAATATTTCTGACTGTAAAACATCGGTATATTATACTTTTGAAAGATTAAAAGGAAAGAAACCATAAATAAATCTCCGAGAACAAAGCGTTCACGTATTGTCTGCTAAAAGTAAAGCTGAAATATCCAACAGTAAGCCTCATAAAAATGATAGNGAGAACAAAGCGTTCACGTATTGTCTGCTAAAAGTAAAGCTGAAATATCCAACAGTAAGCCTCATAAAAATGATATAAATGAAGTGCTAAAGCAATGTTAAGAAACCGATGGCATACCATACAGTTTTTGTAGCCTGCGGTACAATTCCTTCGAATAAATTAAGAAAGGTGATTGGACAGCCTGCCAATAATGTGCTAAGTTATTTCGTATTTGTGTTGGTGCAGTTGGGAATAAAATGAACATGAGAAATGGTTTTAATAGCTCTTATAATTGTTCATGGTTTTCTTTTTATTAACAGCAGTGTCTATGTGGTTGTTGAGTGATAGTGAGTTTGTAAGTTACAATAAATATTTGTGCTTTCGACTTTGAAGTAACAGTACGGGAAATTTAAATAGTGCTTACATAATCGTACAGGTGTCTGAGACACGTCTTTTGTTCAANTTTGAAGTAACAGTACGGGAAATTTAAATAGTGCTTACATAATCGTACAGGTGTCTGAGACACGTCTTTTGTTCAATGTCATATTTATTGTTCTTAAAAATTAAGCACAAAATTGCAATGACTCAGGCCCTCATAAAAGTCAACTAACCCTACACGTTTTCGTATTTACATATTTTACGTCTCTACTGAATTTTTCCGCTGTAGTAAACTTAAGAAAGCTTATTCTTCCAAAATAAGAGCATATAAAAAAATAACTAAAATATTGATTTTTATATGTAAATTATATTTCATATAATTTTTACATCAAAAGTTTATTTTATTATTAATACACTTAAATAGTGCCACACTACCATAATGTAGTTCTCACTGATATTTAAATTTATAATGAAGAAAGCATGCGTGTAAAGAAGGCGAAAGGCGGTTATATGACGTGAATAGATTCTGTGCGTATTCTTATGGATCGTAATTAATATTTTGAAGTAATTGTAATTTAATATTTTATTTTATTTTATGAAATTAAAACAACTATCCTACCCCAAACAGTGGTAATTTTAGATAATTACAACAATATATGTTCTCTGTTTACTTAAATACAAAAGGCTATTCACAGCTTCTACCTGGACATAACGGAACTTATAATTTTGTATTCTCTTTAAAATATAATACTCACAAAACATAATTTAAAAACATTATAAGATTCGAAATATTTTTTTTCCACTAGTCAAAAATAATGTGGATGTTACTTATTGTCGTATAACGTAACCTTCTTGATAACACGTAATAGCAGAACTTTGTCCTTGCATGATACTTTGCTCCAAGGAGACGAACATTTAATGGACGAAAAGCATATTGTAGGAGTCTGCACACATATACGAAAAATGCGTCACATTTTATGGGCAGCACATTTATGAAGAAAAATTATATATAATACAAAACTACCGGTACGTTCATGTTATTATACTACTTTTGTTATTCTCGTATTTTCTCAGAATATCACGTACAGTCTTCAACTTGAAATGAGGAATGTAGATTTTCACAGACATGCAGATTACGTGTAATTAAAAGCTCGTTGAAGGATGATAGCGTATTAAGAGTTTAAAATCTCCAGTCCTCGTCACATAAAACTGCTGTAGTAATAATTTCAGATTACAAAAACTAACACTTTAAACTTACATGGTTGAACTAAAACTGATGTGAGAAGATGAAATTATATCCACACAGAAAATGGTACTTTACTCTTCATTTCTTGTTTGTCGGCAGTGTCATTCAATCCACTTTTCCTCTGGGTGACATTTTTTGAGATATTGGTTACAAATTGACCACGTGTAGATATCGATGTGCAGTATACAATGCAACGCTCAAGAAAACTCTTGTCACTCTAATGTTTTTNAATTGACCACGTGTAGATATCGATGTGCAGTATACAATGCAACGCTCAAGAAAACTCTTGTCACTCTAATGTTTTATAAATTAATTAATGTCAAATGTTTTGCGGTGTACACAAATATTTCTGCGGTAATCACAAAATTATTCGAGTGTGTTTATGAAAGGAATGTTTATTTTAGATTAGGAAGTAGTTTTCTCCTCGTTTGAAAATAATTTCCTGTTTTCTATAAATATCTGGTAGAGTTAAGTCCATTAAACTAGTTAAGAATATAGACGTTTAGACAGTAAAAACTTAATCACGAATGGGTAAATCCAAAGACCATATATTATGTGATTGTAGCTTCCGCGGTTTCTTGTTGGACTGTTCGAGAAAAAGGTAAAGATATTTTTTTTGTGCTCAACTTGGTGACCTCTAAAAAAGAATTATTAATATTTGGATTACATTTTTTGTCGAACGAACAATAAATCTTCACTGTCCTAACGTGCAAAAACAGGTTTACCAACTATCCGCATATCCAAAGGGTCACTTTCTTACAAATACATAACGATACCCGTCTTTGAAGTTCAATGCTCCACGTGGAACAAGTTTTTAAATGTAAAACACACACACATGTATGTATATATATATATATATGTATGTGAAATCAATTCTTACTTCGATGGCCGTACATTACACACACTTACGACACACTCACGTCACACTTCTAGTATACAAATATGCTGTATTTTGGGTGATTATATGCTAGTCATTGTTGGGAATAATTATTTTATTTCCGTCGAGCATGTTACAGTCACAGAGGGACGTAGGCTTGAAAATATAACGTCGAGAACCATAGTCTGTCTGGATGAGAGAATCGACTTACTCCTGCTGGAGTCTGGGGCTCTCGAATAGCCTTTACCCCTCGACTTTATTGACCCTTACCGCAAGACATCTTCAATCCTTTTTATTAAAAAAACATCCGCAAGGTTTTCTCCCTCCCGAGGCATGGACAGAATGGATGATGCGAGAGTAATAAGGTACCACGCGGTCCCAAATACTTTTCGAGAGATGAATGTGAGTTATTCCTAGCTAGGATGTGAATCTGATGAGGTGGTGGTAGCGGTGGAATGAAGACTGGTTACAAGACTGGTGCACTCCGAGCAACCCTTACATCAAGGCCTTGTCCATAACACAGAACACAGAGCTTCGGTAGTACAGTTTTCTTCTAAAAACTGTTCCATGTTTTTGAGTGATGTACGCTTACGAATAACGTATAACGAAATTTTTGTGTACGAATACCAGACTAAGTTTCCACTTTATATTTCCGTCCGTGATGTGAATTTTTTAAAAGTGAAAAAAGAATGACACGAGTGTTTCACAATAATATTTAGGCATGAAACTTGCTGTACATGCTACTCAACATAGCATAGTGGCATATAGCAAACCTTCGCTTTTATTATTACCCCATGAAATGATAAGGTCATCAGTGAAAGTTCTGTGAGGTGAGTCAACTAGAGTAAGAATGCACATCAGTTAAGTGCTTTGCGCGTAAAGGCGAACAGATACTCGATGTGCGTACATAGGTCGCCCTCAGAAATCTCGCGCTTCTAGGCCTCAGACATGCTAAATACCTCCAACCAGGCGGCGACATTAACTCTGCAAAGGTGAAATGAAGAAGTTCGCAAGGCATCAGTACCAGTACAAGTTTTTTCTGGAACTTCAAAACCTCTCAACCAGGTTCATAAAAGGATGGAGGAAACTGTAAATTAATTAAAACGGGAGGGTCTTTTTAATCAACTTGCATATTCTGTGATGTGTATTATCGTGGTGTTATTATGTAAAATAAATATACAATGAGCAGAATAATGTAGTCGTGTAATCTGTAAGGTACTTGTTATAAACTATTCCTAACAGCAATGGTAAATAATATAGTGATTAGAAAAATATCCGTTACTCTAAATGTCGGTAAAACTAATAGCCGCAGACTGTGGATAATCGCAACTATTAGAAAATGTCACATAATTGTTTTTGCGTGCTCTAATACAACTGCATAGCTAGACAGTACTATTACTCGTAAACTCCCGTGCAGGGCACGGAGCGGGTGCGGCCGTCCCGCGGCGGTGGGGAGCGGTGAGTCACCACTACCTGGCCACCCTTACTCCACCTGGCGGGCCAGATGATTGACAGCTTCCTGTACTGGCGTCACCCTACCTCCCATCAGCCTTCGTAGAAGTTGGTGGCGGCAGATATTGAATAAACTTTCTTGTAATTTCCTTCCTCTCCACACCCCAAGATGTAAAGAAGTTTCCGGGCTAAGGGTGACGACACTGTAAATTGCAACGCAGCTGGAGGGTTGGTAGGTCTTGTGGTAGACATATGGCTGAAGTGCGGTAATCGAGAGAAGTCTAGTGCAGAAGGGTACGACGGACGTCGGTGGAGGGTGCGAGACGACGGCAGACAAGCGTGTGTGTAATATGGACGGACGAAAGGGCGTGGTACCCGACGAGTAGAGTGCTACTGTGCGTGGGGGCACTTGGAGCGCTCTAGAACGTTCTGGACTTGCGGAATCTAGACTGAATTAGGCGGGAATCTATGAAAGTGTGATTTAAACTGTATTATACATATTGGAACTGTAAAATTTGGACATCTAATTTATCAAATAATTTAATTATAGGTGTTAATACACTATTTATTAGTACTGATAATCGTTATTTGATTGCATTGATTTCTGTTAGGCAATAAAAGAATATGTAAATATTAGTTGTAAAAAGCAAGTGATAGCAAATATATTAAGTTGAGAGTATTTTATATGTAGTGTTTATAAGTAAATTAGGAATAAATATTTTGTTTATTTAGGACCTCTGTCCCTGGAAGAACCTGGCTAAGCCCACGGAGTTTTATAAATCGTAACAGTTTATATAGGTCTATATTGTTTTCCTACGCAAATAGCGGTATGGAGTTTTAATAAACTATCATGATATTTTAAGAGATAACAGAATAATTTAAACATCTCCTACTTGCATTGAGTATGTAACAACAGTAAAATATTTGGGATGATTACACAAAATTGCGCCAACAAAGTTATATCCTAAAGAGAAAAAATAATAGACATAGCGTTAGTTTTAGTCTGGTTATTTTGGCAAAGCACTTTTAAAATTGCTTCTCTTATTAACAATGCATTGTTATTTTAGTTTTATTATTGTTTGCCAGAGCACTTTTGAAATTGCTTCTCTGATTAATAATGCATTTCTTAATGTTGGTATCACATAACAGAAGTTCATTACGAGTCTATGGGATATGTACTGGAGAAATAACAAGATGAGATCAACAATATTATCACTTAAACAGTGCCGATCTATTGTAAACATGATTCTAACGAATGTTTTATATTCTCTGTATAAAGTATAATTTATAATGAAACTGATTTTACTGTGTTAAATTCACTTCATCTTTTCACTGGAACAACAAACAAAAACTGTGTTTAACGAAACTAATAACCGATTGTTTTTTACTTTTATGACTTTGTTCCGTGAACTGGAAAGGCATGCTGGTGTTGTATAATATAAACTAGAACGCAAAGTTTATTCTAACCTTAAAGTAGCACAGGACTGATGAGAAGTAGTGTAATAGCCCCGCCATACTAGTGTGATATCCATGGAATGAGTGAATTCGACTGTAGAAGAAATGCTAAAAAACAATGACAAAGGGAATCATTCAGAAAAAGGAACGTATAAACGAGGTTTATATACTACAGTTAAATAACAAAACTTAAGTTTGTTTAGCATTACTGAAATATCAGAAAAATATCAGTGTGCCTGTTTCGCCAAGGAGTTAGGGGTGTGTCCTACGCTATAGCGAAAGACTGATGTTCGACGTGCGACTGGAAGTGACAAGGAGGGTCGATTGCTGATAGAGAGAGAGAGAGAGAGAGAGAGAGAGAGAGAGAGTGAGAGACCGAGAGGTCGAGATTCTTGGAAGTGCTCACAGCAGTGCTTAGTCGCTAACCGATGAGATGATCCCATTCCCCAAAGCGGTCCGCAAAGGTTCCCGGCAAGAGTACACACTCGCACGCACACTTCAATGACGGTGTCCGTACATCGCACCTATCAACTCAGATACTCGTAGTTGCCATTAGAATATTTCTTGACGCAACCTTCTTAATTTTTGACGGTAACTCGAGTATACTAAACATTGTCCACAGGTAGCCAGCGATTACCCATTACACACCGGTGTTTACGCTCACAAATAGCACAAACATTGTAATGCCTGGCGTTTACCGTACGTGCAAATGCATCTGTATCTTTGTGGAACGTAATATAAACAGAAGGGGTTGGCGGTGCTAAGTAGTCAGACCATTTGTTCCCCCTCTCCACTCCTCCATCACACTCTACCAAAACTAAGGCAAACCCGGCACGATTGCTGGCGTGGTTGCCGGAATTAACGTATGGTGATACGTAGCAGACGCTGCCATTGGCCAGCGAGCTTTCTCTGGATACTCCTGTTTCCACCATCCCTGCATTCCATCCTCACCGGCGATCAAGACCTCTCTGTTGAACGCTGACCAAAACTTCTGAACTCATTTTAATGGTTTTAGGTCCATGAGAAGTCACCGTTTAATTTTACTTAAGCAACAAAATCTGCGCCTTTTAGTGCATACCATTCCATAGAACCTTTAATATTCAATGGGGTTCCGAATCATCTCTAAGGCAAGCTGCACAAGTACGCAATCTGGTCGTTCTGATGGAAATAATTTCAAGTGGCGTCTCCCAATTATGGTTACGTTTGAGGGAATGCAGATATTTGGGCGGCTTTTAACATCGAGGTCTTGAGAGCCGGTGAGGGTGGAGCGAGGTGAGTACGAAGGAGCGCCGGAATGCAAGGGCGGGGGAAACTGGAGATCCCAGGGAAAACCCGCTGGCCAGCGGCATCGTCCGGCAAGATTCCCACATGCAAAAATTCGGGCGCGACCCTGTGAGGAATCGAACCCGGTTCGTCTTGGTAAGAGGCGATTAGTCTAACCACTACACAACCACGGCCCCTGGATACGTTTGAGTAAGCGCGATTTGTGACGAGAGTTTTTTGCTCTATCGGGATATTGTTTTTATTTTAATTTTATAAACGCGCTGAGAACATCAATTAAACTAACGGCAACTTTCCTTAGTAACTCGCTCGCGTCTTGCTAATGCATCGTGCGTAGAGACGTAGTAGAGACGAAGGTGATAGCAAGCCCTCGGGGGAGCTATCTCATACCCGATTGCAAAACAGTAGAAAAGCTCTTTTTCCACAGACGGGAGCAACTGATTCTTTTGAAGGCATCAACGTAACTTCCAAAGAAATCTCTTCCCTTCCCCTCCTTTTTTCCAGTTATTTTCTTCCTCCCAACCATTGCTGTCTTTGATGCTTAGCGCTAGACGAAGTCTGTAGTCTGTAAAGAATACTACGCGACAACGGCTCCATTCGACAACACGCTGATATTTGGAAGTGTTCTGATTGCTTTCGATTGAAATGCACAGCCTTACATCTATAAAAGGGAATCGCTTACGTACTGTGATATTGGGGGAAGACCTTTCTAAGTGAAGGTTTTTCGACTCCAGAGCTTTTATTGCTTAAGCTCTAGTTATACGTTGGAGCAAGATATTCTATATTAACTTAAACATGTGGCAAAATTTAAATAAAATAACGAATATAATGAAAAACTACAGTTATAATAAAATACTGAACTGCATGTATTCCTCGTCAAATTTTTCGATTCACGCCTCGAAAAATTGCATTAATACAAATTTCGTGGAGTGTACAAACGTTTTCTTCATTATGCTCAGTAGTTTTCAAGGCAGGAATATCAGAGGACGTGTTTTTCGCGCAGGTGGTTGTGGAATAATAGAAGCTCCATTACCATGGTAAAATTTAGAATAGCATTATTTGTGGAAAAATCAATTTTGTGTAGCAAATGAAAACTGACCATATTTTCACACAGTGTAATCATACAGTAACACAATTTTCTATGCTACAATATAGCATAGTTTTCATATATTTCATTCCTGCTTATGAATTCGNTATCAGAGGACGTGTTTTTCGCGCAGGTGGTTGTGGAATAATAGAAGCTCCATTACCATGGTAAAATTTAGAATAACATTATTTGTGGAAAAATCAATTTTGTGTAGCAAATGAAAACCGACCATATTTTCACGCAGTGCAATCATACAGTAACACAATTTTCTATGCTACAATATAGCATAGTTTTCATATATTTCATTCCTGCTTATGAATTCGNAATCATACAGTAACACAATTTTCTATGCTACAATATAGCATAGTTTTCATATATTTCATTCCTGCTTATGAATTCGTTTCCGAAAGTGACATGGATCGCATAAATTTTATTCAAAATAAGCGACATTGCCTTCTTTGAAATGTCGCTAACGTCCCTGAAATACTTTATCTCAAAAATAGGAGATTGATTAACATTCTGTTTACTCAGGATGTGTTCAGATATTCATATTCCGTTTTAATGTAGGCGAGAAATGTGCTTTCAACTAAATTATATATGTAAATATTTTTGCGATGTTGCATTTTCACATGCAATTTCTACAACTAACCATAGTGTATATCACGGTGCCTGAAATTAATTTTACTATATAATTATGACGCTGACTACTTATATTTAATTTTTATCAAACCTTACAGGATTAACTTGTGTAATCTCACTAAAAGCTCACGGGCGTTTATCCGCTACAGGAGATATTCGTTACGCTCTAGCAGATACACACTTGAATGCTGAGAAACATATTTGACAACAAATGAGTAATTCTAGCTCATCAGTGGTAAACAGCTGTCAGTCAGTAGTGAATAAGACGAATGTAACTTTTGCACCTTGCATAACTCTCGTTCATTATTAAAAATGCACGAAGTTGATGTGGTGTCTACTGAAGTGTTGACACTTCCTGGATGGACCAGTAGTTCGTAGTGGCCCCTACGTCATCGCACAGAATGAAGCCCTAAAACACGTGTGCCACGATGTAAGTCTCGATGGAAGATTCTACACAAGCTTGCATGGCAGCTGGTACGGATTGTTCTATGAAATATTTAACTGACTGTCGCCTTCTTCGTGGACTTTTTGTAATTGGTCGTATTTAATTTTCAGTGTAAGTTTTTCTACAAGGTTGAAATTTTAANGCCTTCTTCGTGGACTTTTTGTAATTGGTCGTATTTAATTTTCAGTGTAAGTTTTTCTACAAGGTTGAAATTTTAGCTAGTCAGAGAGAGAGAGAGAGAGAGAGAGTGCGGGAGTGTGGTTTTGACGATGCTTTTTATCTTGTTTTGATAAACGGCGATAAGGACATTAAACAAGAGTAGAGCGAATGTAGTACATAAAAAATTGACTAAAATATGTTCTCTTACTCTATAACAGCATTATGTAAAAACAATGGCAAACATTTGCGTTTATTTTACACAAGAAGCTCCAGTTATAACAAGAAAACAATTAGGCTATGTGAACTAACGAATACTGCAGGAGTTGTGAGTGAAAACTATTCTAGAAGCACCGTTACAGAAGTAAACCCAAAACAAATGCACTTGCGTTTACTTGTATGGCAGCAAGTATCCTGTGAGAAGTTATTACATAGAAACCTCCTTACCTGCTTGCATGCAGTCTCGGATATTGTCTTTTCGTGGTATCTTCGCACTTCTTAAATCACACTTTTAAAAAATCTCATATATGGGTGCTTGGTAGTTTAATAAATATGTCAAGTATCTCAAGTGTTTTGTACTTCTGTAAACATAAAAATATCCCATTTTTATTCAAATTAAAATTTTACTTATATTATATTGATAAATTAGAACATTTCATATTTAATTAATTGTAATAAAACAGAGCGAAAATAGACGACGTGTTGGTAATGCTTAGTAAGAGATAGTTCTTATGCAATATACTATTAAATTGAGTGCGCACGAATGTGAAACGTCCTTAGGCTTTCAGAAAAGTGGGAAGTAACCATGAATGGACTAAATAGATATTTTAGAAGCTTCAGCCAGAGCTTGCGCGAAACATTGTCTCATACGACATGGGCTTTAGCTGGAGAAGGTTTGGAACGGCGTCGCATGGTGGTGGAAGGTGTGTGTGTGCGTGTCAGATGTGGTAGGGGAGGGGGAGGATGATCAGAGAAAACCCACCGGTCGTCGGTAAGTTCCACGACGTGCAGCACGTGCGGAAACCCGAGCGAGGATCGCCGTGGGGAGATGCAGGCATGTCACGGTTTCATGGCCACCGAGAGACGTCACATAGCACCGGAACTGCTTCGCGGTCAAGAGAACTCCTCTGAAGGCAAGGGAGCATCCAAAGTAGGGCTGAGGAGGCTTGAGTCCCACCGTCAGAGCTTAGTTTTACACCGTATAAAATGAGATTATTCTTGAAAGCAAGTAGGTACATTTCTAATAATGCATACATATATTATAGTACAGGAAGTTTTAAAAAGTATTTTTATTATACACCGAAGAACCAAAAAAACGGGTACACCTGCCTAATATCGTGTACGGTCCATATACTTCTTTGACAACTACATATTTTTCATTTGAACCAATGATTAATGGCAGTTAACAAACAATTTTTTTATAGAAACAACAATAGAACATTCAAAGATTTGTACTTCTTCGACAACTACATATTTTTCATTTGAATCAATAATTAATAACAGTTGAAAAATTATTTATTTTTTAAGAAACAGAAAATATTTATACTTTTTTTGACAACTACATATTGTTCATTTGAATAAATTATTAATAATGGTTGGCAAACTATTCTTTTTTTGTAAAATCAGTTTACATAACTGTAGCTCTAGCATAACGGAACATTTTAACATATTTCTTTCAGAGTTCCATGCAAGGCATATCATTTTTGCTTTTGTCCTTTTTAATAAAAGGTAACAACCCTTGCAGCTCACTGTTAAANGTTCCATGCAAGGCATATCATTTTTGCTTTTGTCCTTTTTAATAAAAGGTAACAACCCTTGCAGCTCACTGTTAAATTAACATTTTCTTTTAACTTTCGACATATTTCTCCGAAAATGTAACGATCGTTACGAGTGAAAACGTACATAAACAAAACAGACATCACGACCACAGAAGATAAACTTGCAAGACAATAATGTTCTGATAATAATATCATATGAACCATTGAGCACGCAGTTGGCGAGTCTCCACTTTAAAGTCTGCGTACTCTATGGCTTGAGGCATTCCTCAGATATATTAGTTTATTTCTTGGGTTAAGTTGTACTTCAAATACTGATTCTTATAAATTTTAATGTTACAATACGGTTATTATTTGTGTTTACAAAAAATGAAAGTTATGACATTGTTAAAAAAACACTACAAACACACAAAGTAAAATTAAGGTAACTGTTTTTGTGTAAAAAGCAGGACTTTTCGCAGGACACTGGGGTAAAGAAGTACACTTCATGATATTTGTAGGTCTCTCGCATCGAGTAGGACGACACTTGTAAACCAAAAGGACTGCGATGCGAAAAGCAGGACGTGTGGTCACCCTACCATACTACCNTACTTATATTATATTGATAAATTAGAACATTTCATATTTAATTAATTGTAATAAAACAGAGCGAAAATAGACGACTAAGAGATAGTTCTTATGCAAGATACTATTAAATTGAGTGCGCACGAATGTGAAACGTCCTTAGGCTTTCAGAAAAGTGGGAAGTAACCATGAATGGANATACTATTAAATTGAGTGCGCACGAATGTGAAACGTCCTTAGGCTTTCAGAAAAGTGGGAAGTAACCATGAATGGACTAAATAGATATTTTAGAAGCTTCAGCCAGAGCTTGCGCGAAACATTGTCTCATACGACATGGGCTTTAGCTGGAGAAGGTTTGGAACGGCGTCGCATGGTGGTGGAAGGTGTGTGTGTGCGTGTCAGATGTGGTAGGGGGAGGGGGAGGATGATCAGAGAAAACCCTCCGGTCGTCGGTAAGTTCCACGACGTGCAGCACGTGCGGAAACCCGAGCGAGGGTCGCCGTGGGGAGATGCAGGCATGTGACGGTTTCATGGCCGCCGAGAGACGTCACATAGCACCGGAACTGCTTCGCGGTCAAGATAACTCCTCTGAAGGCAAGGGAGCATCCAAAGTACGGCTGAGGAGGCTTGAGTCCCACCGTCAGAGCTTAGTTTTACACCGTATAAAATGAGATTATTCTTGAAAGCAAGTAGGTACATTTCTAATAATGCATACATATATTATAGTAACAGGAAGTTTTAAAAAGTATTTTTATTATACACCGAAGAACCAAAAAAACGGGTACACCTGCCTAATATCGTGTACGGTCCATATACTTCTTTGACAACTACATATTTTTCATTTGAATCAATAATTAATAACAATTGAAAATTAATTTATTTTTTAAGAAACAGAAAAGATTTATACTTTTTTGACAACTACATATTGTTCATTTGAATAAATTATTAATAATGGTTGGCAAACTATTCTTTTTTTGTAAAATCAGTTTACATAACTCTAGCTCTAGCATAACAGAACATTTTAACATATTTCTTTCAGAGTTCCATGCAAGGCATATCATTTTTGCTTTTGTCCTTTTTAATAAAAGGTAACAACCCTTGCAGCTCACTGTTAAATTAACATTTTCTTTTAACTTTCGACATATTTCTCCGAAAATGTAACGATCGTTACGAGTGAAAACGTACATAAACAAAACAGACATCACGACCACAGAAGATAAACTTGCAAGACAATAATGTTCTGATAATAATATCATATGAACCATTGAGCACGCAGTTGGCGAGTCTCCACTTTAAAGTCTGCGTACTCTATGGCTTGAGGCATTCCTCAGATATATTAGTTTATTTCTTGGGTTAAGTTGTACTTCAAATACTGATTCTTATAAATTTTAATGTTACAATACGGTTATTATTTGTGTTTACAAAAAATGAAAGTTATGACATTGTTAAAAAAACACTACAAACACACAAAGTAAAATTAAGGTAACTGTTTTTGTGTAAAAAGCAGGACTTTTCGCAGGACACTGGGGTAAAGAAGTACACTTCATGATATTTGTAGGTCTCTCGCATCGAGTAGGACGACACTTGTAAACCAAAAGGACTGCGATGCGAAAAGCAGGACGTGTGGTCACCCTACCATACTACCGTACCCGCCACTGTACTGAAGGCTAGGCTTCAGTTCTTCTTTCAACCAAACGTATACTGTTAGCTCCACAACTGCTGGCAGGTGAACTTGCACGAAGCGTGGCGCGGCCGGCGAGGGGAGAGGTATAGTCTATTCGCAGTTTCTTCACACATTTTGATTATAACCGTTGAAAAACCACTCTATGCATGACGTGTTTCGTTATTATCTTACTTATGCCATGTATCACAAGCGTTTTATACGTCTGTGAGCGTAAGAGTTTGTACGTTAGTTTCGGTTAATTTAAACTTTCGTCTAAACTTATCTATGAACTATAATATTTTTTAATTGATAATTATTAATGTGAATAAAAATAGTNTTTAAACTTTCGTCTAAACTTATCTATGAACTATAATATTTTTTAATTGATAATTATTAATGTGAATAAAAATAGTGAGAAAATAGATGCGCTGGTATTGTCCTCGTAAGAAATATGATTACACAGCGTGCGCACGAATGCGGTGTATAGTCCCTTCTGTGTAATTTCCTAGAGTCGGTTAAGCTTTGTTTTGCGTGAGGCGGAGTGGAAGTAGATCTTTAGCAGGTCTTCAGAAAAGTAAGAAGTGACCGCGAACGGACTATAGATGCGCGCGCAGTCTGTCGTAGCCTGATGAAGCGCCAAACACACTAGTCTCCGTGCAATCAGTCGCGCGTTGGCCGATGCGCGCCGGATGTGTTTGTTGGCAGTTTGTACGCACCCTGGCCGTCAGTGATGTCAGCTGCCGCTGGCACTTGTGTCGCTTGCTCCGCTACATGCAATGATTAATACTCGCGGGGACATGAGGACTAGTCTACCATGCTCCGAACAGGCAACGATAAGTAACTTTAGAAACATAAATGCATTACCAATGCGCGATACTAACTTAAATGCACGTGAAATTAGAAGAAAAATATTTCAGTTGCAAATCACTCTTTTAATACGACGTTAACACAAGTATAGGTTATTCACGGTAAAGTGAGAACTTTTCAAAGCCCTCTTATTTGGAATAATAGTCAATAAATATATTTTATTTTAGCCTGAGACGTTAAATTCCGAGTGGGGTGGAATATACATACGGTGCTTATTACTTAAATGAAATATTTATTTAAAAAGATGGATAAAGGATAAAAAATGGATGAAAGAAAATAGTAACTACACCCTTAAAAATGCTCATTACCTTCAACAGCCTATACCCAGTTTCATTTTTTGATGCAAACATTTTTCGAAATACGTCAAAGTTTTTTTAAAAATATATAAAGTTAACCCTTTTTAAGTTAAATTTTAAGGATAATTTATTGTAAACTAAATTGACAATATATATAGTATATATCACTTTTAGTGAGTAGCCACAGTTCGGGAACGGCAGAAAGGTGTGCATTCGTGCCGTACTAACTAAAATGCTGTAACACGTTGCGTTGACTTGTCGGTAATTACGGACGTGTTAATATTGACACACCAGATGATTGATGACGAAACCGTACGCTGCCGTGTACCTACTGCAGAGGCGTCAACAACTATAATGTATTCACGGTAACTTCAAGATTTTCTGAAGCCCTGCTAAAGATCTACTTTCAGGGAGCCGATTATGTATCATTCCGCAGTATGTATACAAAACATTGCCATGTGACACCTGTCAAATGTTTTGTAAACAAACAGTGCCATGTGGGAACTGTCAAATATTTTGTTAACAGTGTCCATGTGGGAACTACCAAAATTTATTTTTGAAGAGAAACAATGCCATGCAAATCTTAACTGTCATATACTTTAATAAAATTCTCCAAATGTCTAAAAAATGCTAATCAATTTAGCAAAATATTGTAATACATACAAAAAGGTAGATTGAAGTATATATCGGAACTGTTAATTATATAATTTAATTAAAGTTTACTGATTATATTAAGATTTATTTACATAATTGGTATTTCCTTTTTCAATTTAAAATGTATTATTTGAAAACCTTCATCGACTCAGGTTAAAGATTTCACTGTGATAAATGAGTGCCATTTATTCTATTTTATCGCATATAAGTCGCACATTTTATTTAAAAAATTTCATTGAAAACTCGGGGGCGACTTATAAGTGAGAAAAATTCCTCCAGCCCCGCACTAACGTTTCATTTACTACGAATTCACGGCCCGCGGCTCGATTTCCAAACTCTTCAGCGAACAAAATCACTTTCATTTTTAAACCTGCGGTGTATGTACATCGCTTTTCCGTCAAGAAACTGTCTCACTTCACTGCCACAACATCAAAACACTACGTGCGACGCAAAGACGATATAAGAGAAATACGTGTAAGCCAACGCTAATGTGCTGCTATCTCTTACGCTCCACAAAAAGCTTTCGAAAATAATCGATTATCAGTTATTGACCACAAATCGATTCCTTTTCATTCTTTTAAAATATGTTTTTCTGTTAAGGATTGCGAAGGGAATTACGTAACGGAAATATTCAAATGCCTTTCTATATTTTGCACGTTTATTTAAAACTTACAAAGATAAACTGCAGAAATAACAACGCTAATACCAAAATTACATCTTAACCTAGAATTATCTTATAAGTAGAAAGAATGTGTTACGTTAGTTTTATAACCGCAATTCAGCGTCTCCAATATCCAATATGGCGTGGTTATACTTCTGAAAACAACGTGCCCAAACGGACAAGATGGAGTGTATGAGTCCGCTGGACAGACACTGAAATTTATATAATTTCAATATATAACAGTGAAATCTTTACCCATGAGTGCTACGTAAAAATGTAAATATATAGTTTAGCAATATTAACTTTACAATTACGGCATTAAATTTATACATATTAATATTTAACCTACGAACTATTTCTTTTCAGCTATAACCAACATGTCCCTTCAAAATCCGTTGTTAATTCGTACGGACTTTTAACAAATTATTATAATTTATTGAAAAAATATATTAAAAACTTAAAACAACCAATTTATATAGGCTTCAGTGCTAAAAGCAAGACAAAACCTTTTTACATATACCATTTTTTTATAACCAATTCAACATGTAACTCCTAGGGTGATTTTTCAAAGGTTCTTTTCAAAAGTATTGAAGATACCGTGAATGGATTATAACTCATAGCCCGTACCTCAAGCCGGTGGCTATGCCTGAACGTGCGTCGTCATATGGGACGTAGCGTTGGAACTCGGCGGATATGATAAACGCACTCTTCTGTTTAAAACTCTCTCTCTTAACATATTGTGGTTTAAAAGTTACAATTCTGACGTCACAATATTAATACTGTGTTGAAATTATGCAAAAAGCCATATTTTGTAACATTACTGCATATTAGGCTCATGCTAACATAAAAAAATAATTCAAGTTTTCTTGTTTCGCAGATTTTTAATCCCGATGAATAAGTTTTGGATAATTCAGAGTCTACCGTTTATTTTACCGGAATGGCAGCATTAAATGTTCCGCGCAGAACTAGCCTACTAGCAAATTAAAAGTAACTATTTTCTTTTACCATGTAAGTATTTTCTCCTTTATAAAGTGGCCCCTTTTTTTTCTACATACACGCATTCATCTATTAAAATCGAAACATATTTGGGAACTGCAATTATTTTTGTTCAACAATTCCATCGCTTGCTACATTTTACGGCGAATTTCATTTCAAAATATATTTTCTCATAATTACGGGTATTATTATATGTTTTTGTGATAAATATCTTAGTTGAAAATGTTTGTCTGAAAAATGTCAACTCCAAGAGAGTTAAACAGAAAAATATTTTTATAATCATTTTGGCGAGTAGGGATTTTAAATATACTTTAACAACTTTTTTTGGCTAGCGTGGAAAACTAAGAATAAAATACAAATATACATTTCATGGAGCATTGATTGTGGCAATAATACTAGTTATAAAACTATTTATTAACTTTATGTACAAATACTATTCGAATGGTAAGTATATAATAGGACGTAATTTCGGAAAGTACACAAAAAATGCCGGTATTTGGCGGGAATATAGACAAGACACTACGAGCGAGAAACCACGCCTGCACGTTCGGATGGTATCTAATGCATGACCTCCATAATGCTAGAATGCTCAAAGGTTATTCCAGTATTTCACGCTAGTTTTACGTTATATGCATGTTGTGATACCACAAGAAGAAATTGTTTTCAAGCTACTGACGTTCTCATGCTTCCCACAAAGCAGCGAAGTTGCTGATTCTCATGGTGCGGTCGAAATGTCAGATTAAGTTAGTAGGGGTTCTGAGGCGGAATCCCTTCTGAGGTTTGAATGTTTGTGTTGTTTCTTTCACGTGTAAGTTAAGAATTGGTTTATTATTAGGTAACCGTGCCTCGGTTAGCCTGCCAGCATATACTGTGAACACAAATAAGCAACAATAAAACAAACCTGCTTTAAAATGAACGGAATTTAGCTTACATTTACTTTCAGGTTTAGTAAACCACACGTAACTACTTATCGTAAAACAAGTTTTAGTGATTAAAATTTTAACGCTCTCTTTTTTAGCTATAAGGTAATCAGTTGTCAATGGCACAAATGAGGATAACTTCCTTTGTGAATTTTCAAACAGTATCCAGAGGTTTCGCTCAGCTCAAGATTTGATTTAAAAAAAATCGATTCTAACAACTTAAAAAAATAACTGACAAATTAAAATCTTGTCTTCTGAGCCGGAAGAGCGAAATATTTGAGCCAGACAAGGCGTCTAGGTTGTCCGTTGTGTAGCGAGGGAAGCTGGAGCAGTATGAAGCTTACTGGAGTGAGTTCAGTGGAATTTGAAGCAGTCCTTTCCGTGAGACGATGTCTCCTCGCGCTTCACAAACTCGCGCAACTAGGACTGCAAACATCTCATTCAGGGCGCTGAAAATAACTCATCGCCCCCCAGGAGGAAAAAAATTCAGGACAGCCGCACGCGATCCCTGGCGAACACATCGCTGCTAGATTCCATTCACTGTTACTTCCAACTTTTCTGAAGTCATGCTGAAGTTCTACTTCCATGATATTCTTCCACCCCATGCAAACTAAGCAAGTCTAGAAAATTACACCAAAGAGAGAGCGCGCCGCATTCGTGCGCACTCAGTTGAATAATATTTTCCATAAGAACTATTTCTTAGTAGGTATTACCAACACACTTATTTTATAACTGTTTTTATCCGTATTGATTATAAATTACACATAATTTATGAATAAAATGTAAGTAATAGTTCCATGCATCCAATAATACGATACTTTTATCTTAACGGAAGTATAAAACGCCTTTGATACATGCCATATTTCGGAAACAACGAAACACGTCATAAGGGTGATTTTTCAAATGTTTAATTCAAAAAGTTGTGAGTATACCGCGAACAGACTATACACTCGCCGCTTGCTGCGGGTACGATTGCGTTCGCGGTCTCTCTCTCTTCCAGCGTATTCTTCTTTCCCTAGCTTCTGAGACGCCCGTCCATCTTCCCTCGGTCTGAGAAGCCAAAACTTGACGCGTTAATTGGCCTCTCGAAGGAGCAGCCAGCAGCGACACGCCCGCCCAGCCCTGGAAGTTTCTTCTCGGGAAAAAAAGCTGTTTCGTTCTAAACCAGCGCGCTTACTAATCTACGCCAGAGCTAAGTTGCTTGCGGCTGCACATTACCAAAATAAAATGTAACCTATGAAACATTTTTCATTCTGCGAGAAGTAAGAAAGCAAGTACATTTTCTCATTTAGTTACTTTACCTAACCGTAGGATAATATTGAAATTTCTTTACCGTGAAGAGATTTAGAAAAAATAGACAATATTATTGTGGAAAATGAGCCACACACTGTTGTAATGAAATGTGTAAACAAATGTAAATGTGATTGTTAGTTGAGGAGTTTCCCATAAAAAAGTATTTAGTGAAGTAAGACCTTTATTCTATCAAACAGTTTATCGTGTTCCTTATTGTCCGTAGATAGCGCACACAAAATCTCGTATCGAAAGCTCGGTTATTCAGAAAGTTACGAGTAGTAGCTGTTGTATCCTTGCCTTCGTCTATTGTTAATAGTATATGTATATATATATATATATATAATAAGGTTTTTTTTTGCCAAAATGAAACAATATGTCGTTTGTGAAGATGGTAAACGTGCATTGCCATTGACCTCGTACAAAATACTGTTTTCTTGTATGAAGACTATATTTTATGTTGTAAGTATGAAACTATCATTGATTGGTTATGTGGAATAAGCACATGCATATATGTATTGAAAAGTAACAGATACCAAGTAGTTTAGTTGCTCAGATGTTGACAAGTAATGATTTATTTCCAAGTGTTTTCTTTCTCTACATTAAAGACGAATCATGTCTAAGAAAGCTTGTCATTGACTGTTTTCATGTATTCAGCCAAATACATCGGCTATCATCATCATCATCATCAATCATTATCACTACCACTTTCGTCAGTTCCTATACTGAAATATAGAGGGGCTGCGGTTGTTTAGTGGGTAGACTACTCGCCGCCCACCTAGGTGAACCGGGTTCGATTCCCGGAGGGGTCACCCCCGGATTTTCGCACGCGGAAATCGTGCCAGACGATGGCGCTGTTCAGCCGGTTTTCTCGGGGAACTCCCGTTTCCCCCGCCTTTTCATTTCGGCGCTGCTCCATACTCACCTCACTTCACCCTCATCGGCTCTGAAGACCTCGATGTTAAGATCAGCCCAAATCTCTTTACTCACTCACTGAAATAGAGTATTTATATCCGGATACATTGTCTGTGGACGTAAAAAAGTAAATGTATGGTGAAGTCCTATCTGATGATACACAATTATTAAAAGTGTTCTAGGCGAGGTGCTGGAAGTGATAACTTGAATAAACAGGTCAAGTCTTGGGAGGTTATTCCTCCTTAGTATACTGCGGAACAACATGTGCGGATACCTTTGCTTTCTGCTACTAGGCTGTGTACTAAGCTCACAGGTGACGATGAGCCTGCAGCAAATGCTGGGGAAGACTTTGTCGGCAATGCAGGTGACAGTCGTCCTGTGATACAGTCAGCTCGTGCGAGATATAAAGGCCTGCTCACTAAACCGTCACGTGAAATGATCGTGGTGCAGCACATGCAAGTGTGAGTATCGATAACGAAACTGATACTCCTACAAAGAAAAGGAAACTCGATAATGTATGTCGTGGAGCACGTGTTGAAAACGTTAATGTGGACAGTTCAGATGAAGATGCTGATGAAAATGATGTTCTTTATCTTCCCCCGACACAATCGAGGATATTTTCAAAGAAATTGTAGTGATATTAAATCATAAAAAGAAAGGAGATGGCAAGAACTCAGGCTAGACACTTTCAAAAATCCCAACAAACTTGTCGACAGGCTAAAACATGGTAACTAGTGTGTTTGATGTCGTTTGAGGTTTGTTTTGGGTCTGTTTTAATTCAATCGAGGCCGGCCTGAGGTAGGTATGAATTATGTTTTAAGACAGATTCTGCATGCGTCACGAGTGTCTGGCGACTGTAGTATGCGTAAGGAACAAAGGTATTGAACGAAGTGAGTCGTACACTATAATATCAGATTCTAGCATTTAAAATTATCTGATTTGTGTGTCCGTGTTTCCAGACTGTTTCTGTTTGCTGCTAATAAAATCAAGCGTTAAAGGCAAAAAATTTACATTTTTGCGGCTAAAATATTCACAAGCCATCTCTGGCATATTTCATTTTCAGTGAATCGGTTTTAAATTAGCTCTGCGCACAATTCTGTAAATTGTATAGCTATGCTTGATTTATTAAGCTCTTTATAAAATAAAAACTTTAACTTTATGATTTATAGCTCTTAACGAAAGTTACGCGGAGTGGAATCAAACTTCGTGATAACAGCTTGTGCTTTTCTCACTGCAACAATGTGAAAGTTTAAAAGTTAAGGTGAAAAATTGCAAATGGTTACAGGGAAATTTTTGTACGTGATGAATTACTAAAGGAGGAAGATTAACTCAGCAGAACGAAGAAGGTTTTGGAAAAAAACTGAAAATACGAATATATTTTACAGAATATTTACTTATTAATCCTGACATTTGCTGTTTCCAGCGAAAAATAGAGCATGGGAAAAGAATCGAGCAAAGCGCTACATACAAAATTCTATATTTTTCTTAATTGAAGTGAGAAAGCAAACGAGAATGTTATTACATTTATTGCATTTGAAACTAATGTTCTAAATTTCTTTCAAAAATCGCGCGTTGTAGGCTGTAATGGAGGAGAAATGTATACGAAATTTATCAACCATGATGAGATTTGAAATCGTACCTATTTATTGCCCAAAAATTTGTTTAGTGAGCGTTTTCTGTACTCCGCATTGCAGTTTTCAATTATAACTCATTTCTGTCAATATTTATTCAGTTAATCAATAGTCTGTTTAAGGAGATGCACAAAGGTTTAATTTTTAAATTGTTTACCGGCTATCAAAATCTAACAAAGTTTACACAATTTTTAAAATTATTTTCGCAACATTTACATAAACGTTGATTCACTTGCATGTAAATAATGGACTCAGATATTTTAAAACTTTCCGCAGTTGGAATAATTGCAACGCTTTCCTCCGTTCGACGGGAAATGCACTTAAACATCGTGTATTTGACTAGCCAATACTCTTGGACTAATGCTATAATATAATCACAATTATTACACAAGTGTATAATATATTTACTATTCAGGTGAAAGTATAAATATTTCCCAAATCAGTTAGATTTGACAGTATACCAGTGAAAGGGATATCCTACAAGACATGATTTGCAGCGAATTCCATTTACCCGCGCACGGATATATCTTGCTCAACGCTGAACGATGATCATGTCACTGATAGAAATTACTGGTTTAGTTTCAGTGTACAGTATAAGACTTAATGAGGAATCTAAATGGCTGATGGTCACCATAAATATTTAGGTATGAAAATAAATCTTATATGAATAGTGAAAATCCCACCTTTATCAGAACTTCACCAGCATTGTACCATTCTGCCATTAATAGCATGATTTGGAGGATACAAAATCATTTTTGTACAGGACCACTAAAGAAAATTGTCGAGGGAACATCAAAAAAATTCCATTCAAAACGAGATCAATCACACCATCTGTATTGCTAGTTTGCCAACAAATAAAGCCATCAAGGTAAGTAGTTTATAAATGCGGCGTTTTTAAATTGCTATTTATAAATATGAAAAGGTTGCGTTAAAAAATATATATTTCGCAGACAATAGTTGCATTATTTTATTTATGTACAACACGAGTAGTATTCCGGCCTTCATTCCGTTAAAAATGGAAAGAACCTTTTACATTAAAGGCGATTTATTGCTTCAGCAGTCAAATAATATGTCTCACAGAGTTTATATCTTACTCCTGCTTTTGATATACAACAGGCCCAGAGACCAGCAAAGAAGCAATTTTATCATTATCTTTTCCCGCGATTTGGCATGGTCCTGCAAAAAAAGAGAAATTGTAGTACGTCCTAGTCTTGCTTGCACGGAAAGTTCTGAGAATATCTTGTTCGAGATCAGAAGCAAGTCTGGCAAATTGCATGCAGGTTTCTGCGAACGTGTGAATGCCTCAGCCGAGAGGATGGCTAACAGCAGTTCGCCGCTATCTGGATGGAGCTAAGAAGAGGCGACAAATTCACAGCGCTTGTGTGTATGCGAGAGAGAGATAGAGAGAGTGAGAGAAAGTGTGTGTGCTTGTGTGTGTGCTTGTGTGTGTGGTTGGTTAGTGGTTAGTATGGAGGGATTGAGGCTGGAACAATATACGGCAGCTTTATGTGCAGGGGGATCAAAATCCAAAACCCTTCTGTGCCAGCATCCAGGTCCCTCCTTTGCTTTGTCAGTTACTGACACACGCGCTGCAGTTTGATTACATATTACCGTCAGTATATTTTGCGAGGCGATAAAAACTGCAAAGCTTCGTGTCTGATAGAATGATATACTGTACGTTCGGGGACTATTTTTTATGGAAGCTACCACTCTCTTCTGCAGATATGCTTTATAGAGTAAAGCAGCTAACGACAGTGATGCTAAAAGCTCATGTTAAAACGAAAAACGAAATTTACTTTGACTGTAGTCATGTTTGCTTATGCTTTTAAAGTGCACGTAACCAAATTACGCGTTCCTCCATTTTAAAACCCTTAATGATATTAGATGACTGTGTACGTATTCACTAGCACAACGCTCTCTATCAATTGGCACTTATGGATGTAACTTTACCTGTATTTTAAAAATATTTCTCTCAGTTGTTATATAATTTCTTACTATAAATTAAACCTGAAAAAAACTGGGAAACTTATATAAAGTTACGTGATTCGTAAACAAATTTTATTATGGGAAATCTCGTTCTACGGGAATACCTTAATTTCAATTCATGAACTAAAAGTATTATGTTCGTGATTTTGGCATTCGTAAGAAAATACTCCTGGAATGCAGTCATTTATTTCAGTTTATTTCTGCTGAATTTTATTCGTATTGGTTAGTTAACGTGAATTAATTCTGAATAGAAAGGCCAGGTCAGCTGAAAGTGCGAAGTCAGAAATTATGCATAAACCAGTTATATTACATATTTTGGCAACATTGTCGTAGTAACGTTTTCTGTTCACGGTAGCTGTGACGGCGACAAAGTGTGATCGTTTACGTTAATTCATTTGTGAGTGCGGGGCGAGACACAATGGTTGCCCCGGGGCTCATATTGTTTATATGTTTACTACAATAAACAAAATTCTATTTTTTAAATTTCTGAATTTAAAAAATATATATACATATGTGAAATATCCAATAAGATTGCCAAATAGAAACAAAATTCTAAACGAATACCAAAAGTGAACAACATATTACTTCGCCTACTATCATAGCAGGGGAAAATACGATGAATCATCACCTCCGTTACATGAATTGAAATGGAAAAATTATTCATTCTCACATTCTCGTCATTAAAACTTGTTAAGTTTAGAATATAATTTTTAAACTATTTCATTACGGATTTTTTCTCACCACAATATACGGTAAAACATATCTGGGGATTGAAATTTTTATTGCCACGTAAGTCAATAACTAGTCTCAGTTAGTTATAATGCAAACAAGCAAGAACATTAATACAACACTATATAACAAAATTTAAATAATAAATCATTTTGGGAAAGGTATTTTATCAAAGCACTTGAGAAAAAGCCAATTTTTTTGTAGAAGCCATGCGCCCTGGCAGGATAATAGTGCTAAGTAAAACGTTTCTAGGAGACTATCAGCTAGTTTATGTCGCCACTTACGAATGTTTTAGGAAATAAACTTGGTTTTCGTAATAGTAAAAATGTTTCTAAATTAATAAAATTATACTGAAAAATAAAGCGAACTTTGCTTTACTGGAACTGCTAAAATGATAGAAGTTATTTCAGTTCATTGAATTTAATTTACATAACAGTGATTTTTATACAGTAACAGTGAATCATATCCATCTGGAATAATGATTCCCAGTGCACTCTACTCATTCGTCAGGCGGTAGCAGAACAACCGAGCTTTCAGTGAGTACCGCTTCAAAAATTAAAATCCTTGACTTATTTCATGGTGTAGGAGGTTCATGGAATTTTCATCGTTTTCCTACATGACTGCGCGACGTAAAATCCAAACTTTAATTTCACCGTTATTCGAGGAGCAAGAAATCCGCTGGTGGTGCAGCGGGACCGCCGTTGGAAATAGGCTTGGGTAACTCCGGACACACCTGTATCTTCGGATATATATCTGAACACGGATATAGCATTACTCCTTCGTTTTCCATAAAGTTGCTATATCCTATATCCAAGTAACTCCGACTCTCCGCCCCGCCCTGCGTCACGACTTGGGCTGTCGGAACCACCGAGGAGTCACTCGAGACACGAGTAGGACCGAAGTTGACCGAAAGTGACAAAGAAGAACGAATGTAGCTCGGTTGTGCTCGTTGAGACCCATATATATAAAGCGCTGTAGCCGCTATTTAGGCACAGCAAGTTTCTGTATTTTGATATTAGAATTTCGTTTGTTTACGTTTGCGGAAACTTTCTGTGAAAAGGATTAAGTAATGTTAATTATTCTTGATCTCGTTAGTGTATATGCTCAGTTTATATATATGTAGTGTTTATGCGCGTTTTATATTGTTTAATTGTTTTAGTGTAAATAAAAGTTAATTATTAGGTAAATTAGTGACTGGCTCTGACATTGTGTGATAGAATAAACTCGAACACCAATCAGCTCAAGAATGAACTAATCCAGCAACCATTTAACCAGCGTTTGAGAAACTGGGGGTGAAAGAATGAAGGAAAGTCAAATAGTTATGTACCTCTAACGTTAGAACATTCCCAACCTACTTACGACTAAATATTCCGGACAAATATAATTTTCCTAAAGTTTTCTTAATAGGTAAGTACACAGCTTTTACAGTCTTACTGCAACTTACATAAATATCTACGTGCGAAATACGTAATATCGCCTTTGCATTAGCGTTGTCGGTAAAAAGTTATGCTTATTATTTGGCACTTACTACAAAATTGCTATACCTACTTAAGGTTTAAAGTTCAATAATGGTTACACGACACGTCAATCGTCATAATTATTATCATACACGGATCGAGATCTCTGTACCTATTGTATTCTGTCCACGGATTTATTTGAGAGTTTGAGTTACCTATTTCCGTGATATTATATTAGATACACAATACACATTCCTTTTACTCACTCGCTCCTTGGAATGAGTCAGATCCCCGGATATAATAAGCGGATATGGATATACCAATCGGAAGAGCCAAAAAAAACTGGCACTCCCGCCTAATATCGTGTAGGGCCCCCGCAATGACGTGGCATGGACTCGACTAATGTCTGAAGGTATGCAGGAGGCAATTCACACCATGAATCCTGCAAGGCAGTCCACAAATCCATAGGAGTGCGAGGAGGTGGAAATCTCTTCTGAACAGCACGTTGCAAGGCATCCCAGATATGCTCAATAACGTTCATGTCTGGTGATTTAGGTGGCCAATGGAAGTGTCTAAAGTCAGAAGAGTGTTTCTGGAGCCACACTGTAGCAACTCTCGACGTGTGGGGTGTTGCATTGTCCTGCTGGAATTGTCGACGTCCGTCGGAATTCACAATGGACAAGAATGGGTGCAGGTGATCGGACAGGATGCTTATGTATCTGTCACCTGTCAGAGTCGTATCTAGACGTGTCAGGGGTCCCATTTCACGCCAACTGCACACGCCCCATACCATGCCAGAGTCTCCACCAGCTTGAACAGTCCCCTGTTGACATGTAGGGTCCATGGATTCATGAGGATGTCTCCATAACCGTACACATCCATCAGCCTGATACAATTGGAAACGAGACTCGTCAGACTAGGCAACGTGTTTCTAGTAATCAACAGTCCAATGGCTGTGTTGGCGGGCCCAGACGAGGCGTAAAGCTTTGTGTCGTGCAGTCAACAACGGTACACGAGTGGGCCTTCGGCTCCGAAAGCCAATATCAATGGATGGTCAGTTGAATAGTTCGCACGCTGGCACTTGTTGATGCCCCAGTATTGAAATCTGTGCCAATTTGAGAAAGGGTTGCACGTCTGTCACGTTTAATGATTCTCGTCAGTCGTCGTTTGTCCCGTTCGTTCACGATCTTTTTCCGGCCGCGGCGATGTCGAAGATTTGATGTTTTACCGGATTATCGATATTCACGGTACACTCGTGAAATGGTCGTACGCGAAAATCCGAATGTTATCGCTACCGCGGAGATGCTATGTCCCATCTCTCGTGCGCCGATTATAACACCACGTTCAAACTCACTTAAATCTTGATAACCTGCCATTGTAGCAGCAGTAACCGATTTAGCAACTTTGCCGCTGAACCCTCATATGCCACCGAATGGCTTTTAGTGTTGTGAGACCGGAAACCGAAACTCCCATAACTCACTAGGTGTTTGTGAAGTAAAAGCACTCTGACACTTTCTCAAATCATTGGGTCGGCGGCTGGGGCATGTATATATGGGACTTTGGGCACCGGGCCCTTATTTAGGCGAGTTATTTGGTGTTGCCTATTTGAAGTAAAATTACGTTTTCGTGTGTTCGGTGGGGAATGAAGCTCCCCTCCAGCCTCCCGGCTGAAGTGAATGTTGTGTCGTGATGTATGTCGTATGTCTAGCATGTTGAAATGTTGGTTGCAAGTGTGCTAATTTATTTCGCATGTATTGTGTCGGCGAGTCCCTAGTCTCCCGAGGTGTCCTATACAGGTCTCCCTCGGGGTAAGTTCCATCGTTTCAGCGTTTGTGACATTGGAGTAATAAAATCCTTATAAATAAATTAGAGTTGGAGGGGCTCCTGGTACCAGTAGCAACTTTGCCAGACGCTTGTTGTCTTATATAGGCGCTGCTGACCGCATCGCGTTACTCTGATTGGTTCCATACCTCTGTTATTTGCATACGCACGCCTATACCAGTTTTTTTGCTCTCCAGTGTATAGCATACCTTGGAATGATATATTACATATCCAATCTTTTACCGGAGTTACTTAGCCCAAGTCTAATCTCGCCACATAATACATTAGCGGGAAGTTGATAAATATGCGAAATATTTATCAACTTCCCCATTTAGGTATGATGCAACGACGATAAAGCTTATGTATGTTAGTCAAACATTAAAAAACAATTGTTTTTTCTCTGTTAATGGAAAAAAAGTATGGATATTTAGTCGTTTGTTAATATATCACCGGGGGTCGGCCCACCGAATCCGCGGGTTCACTATTCTTGGGTGAGGCAGGTAAACGGATGCAATTTGAAACCAATCCTTTTTTTTTTACAGAGTGTATTTGTATGAATGTTTTCCTAGGTGGTCCGCATAACCCGCGTTCTTACTCAAGAACGGTGAAGCATGCACATGAGTGCAATCTGAAACCCAAGTCATAAATATGGCCTGCGATATCTGGTAAGTGTAGAGTCCATTGTGGAATGAATTCCGGAATTATCGTACGAAATACCTATATGTGTGGTGTAGATCTAATACTTGTACGGCCCAATCATGTTCATTTCAGGCCTATAGGTAAAGTTGGGTGGTGCAGAGACCATTTTGCTACGAATTTTGAAATTATCGTATAAAATACAGAAGTTATGATACACTGTACCATAATTATAGTGCGTTAAATAAGGACCAAGTGACTTTGTACCATAGTTATGGTACATATTATGGTACTCCATTATGTTACCGATATATATTCAAAAGGGCCTAACTAACTGTGAACCGAGGGAATGTCCAAAGAGACAGCCCTTCCTCAAATCCTGACGAAATCCATCGAAAACGGCGGCTTCCGGAGACGAAAATGTTTGAAAACAGACCCCTCCGGTCACCGCATCTCCTCCCTAGGTGGGGGATCGAAAGAGGAAGGTTCAAAGGAGTGCACAAACTTTGTTCCAGCACTCTACCCCTTAAGATTGGGGCGCTGCGCGCCCCCAAAGTCATCCTTCAAACTTCCGTTCTTGATTAATGAAAATGATGATTCTTGAAAGTTAATCTTCCATAATATTTTATAAACATACATTTTTATTCGTTTTTGTCTTCTAGGAATCTTGAAATCTGTGCTCTATCCTTACAACATTTATTACGGTTGTTTGATGCGATGCTTACGAATATACATTTACGGATCGAAATATTTACTGCATCCATTACAACTATAAAAAAATTCCATTTGCGTGGTTACTTGGCAAACTTCGCTCTGTTTATCATTACTCTATGAACATAGTACAGAAAGTAAGTCCCGTGGTCCCATCCCGACTTTACTTACTCTATGGCTATTGACATGTCATCCTCGGTCTGACTTTAGAGGTTATGTTAAAAGTGCGAATTGTTGCGATTAATTTACTAAATATCTACATAAATTGATTATTATTTTTTTTTAAAGAACTTGTTGCACGTTGTGTTCTTGATTATACGTGCGTAGTGTGAAAAAAAGTTCCATTTTTGAAAATGTTTACCTAATTTTCTCAAGTAGTGCTTCTGGTGCTGTGCGGATATTCAATGTTTCCACGAATTTTCAGGTCTGACACAGATAATGTTGCTTCTAATAGAAGAAGGCAAATTGATACACTTAAAATTTTTAATGACAAGTAAGTATTTGACAGTAATGTACAGTGCACCGCGGCGAGCATAGTACTAAACTTTCTGGGCCAAAACCACGTCGCATTTTAACTGTAAGTGAATAATTTCAACTGTTAGTCAACGAAATAACTTACATAACACGTATTTATAAAAGTGTACCGAATGATATCTGAGTGAGGGAAGGGGTGGTNTGCAATATATAAAAGAAAAATAATCGTATTTTATGCGCTAATAATTATCGTGGTAGTGCTGTAATTATTTGTGAATTATTTCGAACGCATATAAATTATTCAACATAGCTATGATTGCAATTTTAGCTAAACATGATTTCCAGCCTTTTGGCATCACCTGTCTGCATGACGTCGTAGAGAAACGAGAGAGTAGTAGTCTCGGTTCCACAGAACAAAAGCGTGAGTGCGCGAATCAGTGCTCTCTCGAAAGAGTATTCTGTAAATTGAAACACGACCTTAGTTTGTATTTTGCTATATAATGTAGTTCCTGCTCGTAGGAAATCTATTTGTGCACATACTAAGACAGTGTCTCAATTGTCCCAGAGAGTGCTCTCTCGTGCTCTCGCGACATCATTTTGACATAGGAGAGCGAATAAGCGAGAGCACAGAGAAAGCACGAAGTTGTATACTCGCTGGCGCGCTCTCTGACCAAATGCCATATTTGTTTACATTATTTCTTCGTTTGAATTACGTTATAGTAGCTTTCTGGGCCAAGACCACATCACATTTTACCTGCAAGTGAATCATTTAAACTGTTTTAGTCAACAGAATAACTTATGTAACACATACAGATTTTCTGACGAAGTTGTGTACTTTTTGGTCACTTCACTGCAATATGACAATAATATATAAAACAAAAATAATGGTGTTTTATGCGCTAACAATTATTCTGGTGGTACTATAATTATTTGTAAATTTTTCTAAGATAGGTATAGAAATTATTTCCAATAGCTATGACCGTAATTTTAGTTTAACATGATTTTGCGCCTTTTTTGGCATCAGCTGTCTGCGTGATGTCGGAGAGAAACGAGATAGTGGTTGTCTCAATTTCACAGAGTGAGAGCGCGTGAAGCAGTGCTCTCGCCGGGTTGTGCGAAAGAGTGCTCTCGTGAAAGAGTATTCTTTAAATTGAGACATGGCCATATGCTGTGCCTCAATTGGCCCAGAGAGTGCTCTCATTCTCTCAACAATGACATAGTGATGTTGGAGAGATTGTTCTCTTGTCAACTCAATTTGTCGGAGAGCGAAAGAGCGAGAGCACAGAGTTGTGCTCTCATTGGTGGCATTCTCTCGCACACTGATCACATGTCATATTTGATTACACTAGGTTTGTTCACATGGTATGCTCTTTCTGCTACTTCTGGTCTCGAGAGCTTGCGAGATTTTCCCAAGGAGCATGAAAGGAGCAAAAAGAGCAGCTGCTCTCGACCCGATGATGCAAATGACAAAGCGCAAAAGTGTTGTGTTTTGTTTGGCAAATGGCGTGAAGATGAGAGGTTAGAGATATTATATAGGTGTTTCCTCCAAAAACTGTATCTCAAATTTGCCAAGTAGGTACTAAACATGCAGTCGTTTGATAGTTTGTTTTTGTGGGCGGTAATGATTTTACTCTTTCTGCTCCACCTCGACGAGCAAGAGCAAAAAAAAAAAACTGCTCTTGGGGAGCAGATAGAGCAGTGCTCCTTCCTCGTGAACAACAAACCAACAAAGTGCTTCCGGTAGCACAAACAGCAAAGAGCTAGAAAGAGTGTGAAAAGAGCAGATGCAGTAGAAAGAACATACCATGTGAACTAACTATTGTTCTAGTTCCAGTCACACATACTCTCCTTTTTGTCACTATGCTGTAACATGATTGAAAAGTATGAAACAAAAGTAATAGTAATTTTTGCTCTATCAATTATTCCGGTAGCACTATAATTATTTGTGAATTTTTGAACATTTGTAAATTACTTTAAATAGCTATGGCAGTATTTTAGCTTAACATGATTATGCACCTTTTGAAGTCTGAGAGGAACGAGAGAGCAGTTGTCCCAACTTCAAGAGCGAGAGTGTGATAGAGAGTGAAGCAATGCTCTCGTCAGGTAGTGCTCTCACGGAGAGAAATTCTCATAAGGTGTAAGTCATAACTGGCCTGGTGAGTTTGTAATTGCAAGAGAGTAAATCATGATTGATAAAATTAAAGTTAATACTTTATTTTTACAAATTCCCAGCCTGATGTGCAGTGCCTTTGTACCGAGTTTTGTTCATAAGTGCACCGTATTAGCCATCAATTGAGCGGATAGGCTGTAACTGTGGACTCTTGTAAACAGTAGCAATGAGGAGAAGGTTGTATTATGGGCTGTATCAAGTTGTGTCACGAGGGGGCTAATGCCACGTCATTGTCCCCAGTGTGACAGAACTGCAGGAGGATGTGGAGTACCAGGTGGAGTTCACGGCTGCTGACGCTCCTATGGCCATCTTGGTGACTCTGGGTCCAGATTTTCCTCTGGAAAAACCAGTCCTGAAGATCTCACCACCTGTTGTACACCCCTGGGTCAGTGACCAAGGGGAGATTACGTCCGCTCCCGGGCTGCTCAATGTGAGTTGCAACTGCTGTGGAATTCCAAATTTCTGTTGTCAGCTTTGTCATTTCCTACCATGTTGTCGTATCTCTCTTAACCAGGTTGACAACCTTTACTTTAATTGGGGCCAACTCAGGAATAATAAATAATAGCCTTAGTCGTTTATATAAAAAATAAATCAATGTGATTAAAAAACAATACCTGCAATAACACACAAAATATTAACCTCTACTTCATCTAATGTTATCGTTAAAAGATGGCCGTAATTATAAGTGCATCTGAATCCTTATCAGGAATATAAATATTTGGGATAAAACCCTATATTCTCTAATTGTCAGCTGACAGTCCTAATATCAGTAAAGCTAAAATAATTCCGCTCGGGGCTCGCTCTAACTTCCGAGATGTCTGCCCCACCAGGTGCCTACCTTCAAGATAATATAGTTTGTCGCACAACGTTATGTCTGCAGACACGCTCTTGATGTCAAACAAGATGGGGCAGGTCGTCAGGGGGGAAAAGACGCCATGCTTCCATGATTACCGACTTAAATAACCTTGTTGTTAGGCGTCTTTGCCTCTGGATCATGGGGCGATGTGCTGATTCTTTGGTTGCACAGTCCCGGCATCCGTCGCTTGCTATCTGGATATAGCGGCAATGGTTGCCCATATTTCTCAATGGCCACACTTCCTCCTGCGTCTTGTAGTGCCCGTCGGCAATGGCTGGGGAAATAATTATTATGTTTGCAAGAACCCCAACGGGCTTTCGTAACAATGTGCATAGTGTTTCAGCTGTTAATTTGCAAGAATTTAAACCCTTGGAAATTATATGTTAACTCTAGCTGCTTAATAAGTTGGCTGTAAGGCACCAAGTAAGCAGATGACAGTTTTAGTTTTAGGACTTTGTGTCCGTGGCTGTCCGTTTTAATTTGCTATTAATATCTAAACCCAGGAATATTTTATTTGTTTCTGTGCCTGTCGGTTGATTTTTCATGGTTTGTGAGGATTCAAAGGTGCTTTCATGTCGAATTTATTTGAAATCTTATGAAGAGAGTTTTTGATATGTTTAATGTGGGTCTTATTGGTGGAGAACAAGTTTTCCATGTCAGTGACTGTTTATTATTATTTAATTCATTGTTAATTTTTGCAGTTTGTTGTCTCCTTAAAAAATTTCTGTTAAGCCTGTATGCCACGATAAAATTCTGCATACAGGCTGGGGCATAATCTTCCACGAAACCTGCTACCTGAACCTGCATGCAAGCAGTTATGGATGGCTCTTTGGAATAACCTATTCAATAATACTTGTTGTCAAACAAGTAAAGACGAGTGTAATTTTTTCTAATTTACTTTGCAACCGTGGTTCAGGAACAATCTTCACTCATGACTTTAGCATTTTATGTTTATGCACAGAGTCTAATAATTTGGTTCTTAAAACTGGACCTTTTGTGCTAAATGTTTACCGTAATTTTCACACAATGATGTTTTAGAATCAGTAATCATTTTCAGGTATTTGTATTCACTATATATTCGTTTTTAATATTGTTATGCTCTTTCTCAAAACAAAATAAACAAAATGGCTCCACCACCCTCTCTCTGATTGGCTAAAATTTCAACCCTGCAGAAAACTTTCCATTGAAAATTGCACACAACCAATTACGAAGATGTCCCTTGAAAATGGCCAGCCGGTGGCCAAATCCTCCATAGAACCATCCATACAAGCGGCCATCCAGACTTGCATGGAATCGTCCATCCATTATGGCATACTCGCTCAACAGTTTGATGATAAACCCCCCCATATTGTTATTTGTAAGGTGCTCTATTGTGTATGATAAGTATTTATGTTTGCTGTAGCAGTCTGGCAACGGCAGTGTATTATATTTTAGTTCACCGTACACTCGGACCTGGGTCGGGTTGTGCAAGCCATAATCGGCGAGTTCAGCCGCAACCCTCCATCGTTGTCGAGTGAAGCAGGCTCTGCAATAAACCACAGAGGTAGGTACAATTGTCTAGTTACAAAACACAGTGATTCACTTTGCTGTCCTTTCGTGGAGCTTCCTGTGTTCATTTAGAAGCCTGTAGAATCATTTTTTTTTAATGCTGTGTTATAATTTTTCTTGTGCATTGTCTTTAAGCTGTTTTACCAAAAACTACAGGGTTGGTTAGGGTTGTTGTAATGACCCAGTTTTATGGTGGTACAGGCTCTTTTCATACTTTTTGAGATACAAGAAAAAATATTTATAAAATTGTAAAAGTCTTTTTCTTCTAAGCTGTTTCTTGCATTATATCAACTTTGATAGTCATTTGAATATAAGTATTTTGACCACGTTAGAGATAAATTACCATCAGTTTTTTCATTGCTTGGCACAGGAGATGGCTAGCTTTAAATTCATATACTTTCTCATTTTTAAAGCCCTAAACATCAAAGTGTGTGTGTGGAAGAGCAGTAAAACCCTTTCAAGAAGTTCAGTTTTAAAAAGTTTTCCTGCTTAATAAGTTTGTGTAATTTTGCACCAGATCTATAAACACCACAGTAATTTGACCCTCTTAAGAAGTTTTTTCTGGTTTAGGAAGCCTGAATTTTTCACTTGCATTCAGAAACTTTTTAAAGAGAGTTTTACTATATGCAGAAGAGAGTAACGTATTTCCTCCTCGCTCTTGCGCAGTGTCCGACAACATGGTGAACGAACAGAGCTCGCCGACGTTCGCGCTGCCCCGGTACTCGACAGGCTCCGTGGGAACGGTGTTCAGCAGCCAGTCGCAGACAACGGGCCCCGTGCTGTTTCCGGAGCTGCTGGATCTGAGCGTGGAGGAGCTGCAAATGCTGAACGGCAGCGCTGACCACCAGCAGCAGTTCCTCAGCAAGTTGCCACAGGTCGTCGTCCTCAACTCCCAGGTCGAGCAGATGATGGCTCGCACCGAGGAGATGGCTAGTGAGCTCACTGATTGTCACAGACGTAACCTTGGGGTGGTCTGGGCTTGTACCAGACACTAAAGACTTCTGTGCATCTCTGCAACAGTGGCTTCTGATTTTCAAATAGTACCTTCACAATCATGTTACCGCACAGTGATGTAATGTTTTATATATATATTTTTTTGCATTTTGTTTTCCAAAAGCTATATTAATTTTATCATAATATAACTAAAAACCATTTTGCTTTGTTAAATGTGTTTTCCGTACATTATAGCTCAGATATAGGAAGAAAATTAGAATTTCGAAATGTACTGGTATATTTTTGTAAACATTTGTGCTAACAAACTGTTCAAGTAACATGGTTTTGGAAGTGTTATTGGCGAAACAGTCACCGAGTTGGTTGTGCACAGCTGGCACGCACATATTACTGCATATTCACTCGGTGATTTGATTTACAAAATGCTTCCCATCAGGCAGGTGTTACAGACAGTAAGTACTTCCCTTGCAGCTAAAACACACACCCCCCCCCCCTCTAAGTCTGTGTAAACTTTTGGTTTTTTTACCTGTATTTATACTTGGAGAAGAGAGTCTACGGTGTTCTTGAAGGAAGAAACCTGGTGCATCTATGTTGATGTGAAGAATAGCCATTTAGTAATTTTATCCCACATGTTTGTAATAAAAAGTACTACCTAGTATAGTCCAGGAAATAATATGGTAGCCCTTAATATTATGAGTTGCCACATTTCTCAAGAAAAAATGTGTAACATCTAAATTTACCAAATTTGATATAAAAAAAGGGAGGTTTTTTTAAAGAGTATTTTTCCCTTAAAGTCAACGTTTAATTGTTTTAGGTGTAAAACCAACGTGATTTTTAAATCACATATTATTTAACTATGCAGTTGTCTGTCCCTCCAGACATGCAACGTCCATTTCTTGATGCCGATCATTCAGCTTGGAGGGATAAGGCTAGGTTATCCTCAATTAATGCTAGGCACAGGCAAATGTGACCTCATTTCCTCCTTGTACGTGGCTGGAGAGGAGGGAGATGGTTACGTAGCAACCAGCACGGCATCCTCGCACCCTCCCTCTCGTGACCGACCAGGTAAGGTGAAAGGAGCCTGTGGAGGGATGGTCGCTGCGTCTCCTGTAAGCTGTATCTCGGCAAGGCCTAGGTTGCTTCGGTGTGTCCCCTCCCTCAACTCATGTTGTGTTAAAATTATGCTCCTTCTAAATTGTCTCAGCTAGCAGTTTTTAACCAGTTTTCACCATATTTTGGTGTACCAGTGGAGGTCAACAACATTACAACACCAATATTTCATCTTTAGTTAACATGTATTTTAATTGATCTCGACTGCAACTTGCATTTTTGCAGAACATTTTCTATTTTTCTAAAAATTGTAGAGTATTTTAAGGGCTCCCAAAAATTACCTCGTCAAACTCAGAAATTGATGGTTTGCCTTAATTTATCTGTGTTTGTGTCAAGCAGAGATCAACTATGAATAATAGAGGTTACTTTCCCAGTAAAACTTGGGGATTGGATGATTCTCGCACATAGAATCTATGTTGTTGATGAAGAACGGAAGTTGCTCCTGTTGGAAAGTTCAACAACAGATTGACACACAAGGGGGAAGGGGGGTGGACAATATTGTAGTTATAATGTGGCTGTGGAATGAACTTTGTCATGGGAAATCAGTATTTTGAGCAAACTTCCTCCACCATTTCAGCCATCACAAATTGGTGTGATTATCAACGCTAAAATTGGACAACTTTCTGTAGCTAACTTGATCTTGTATGGATGCAAAGAATTTAGACGTGTCAAACACTGACAATGAAACAGTATTTTCTTTTCATATTTTAAGCATTTCTAAATCTCAAGAATATAACCGTGGTACTTTTCACCGAATTTTTTCAGAAGTTTCTTATGTTTACAGAGGAAAATCTTGCCAGGAAACCTGAACTTGAAAGATTGAGGCAAAGTATCGATGAGAAGATGGAGACTTTGAAAGCTCTGAAGAATTCCTACGATTCCTTGAGTCAGGATTACCAAAGGATATCTGGGAAATATGCACCAGAGAATATTCGGGTGAGTGTTTAGTGTTTCTGGTTTTATGGCTGCACAGTTATCTTCAGCTAAAATTTTCAGGAGTATTGATATTATGACTAATTTAGACTTGCATTATTTAGTGTTGTGCCACTACCAGTACAAAGTATTGGGAAAATATATTAATTTTAATACAGTCACACCCAGATGTTGAACCTGCATACTGGGGGTTTTTGGCAGTGCAGTAATTAGTATGCAAGTCTCCATCTCTAATGCAGTGGAACCCTGTTATAACATCCCCTCACAATTTCCTGCTTAATAAGCTGCCTTCTCATGGTCCACAAATGTGTTTTTCAATACAAAATTACCCTCTTATAAAGTTTTCCCTTACATAAGGCTGGCATTTCGTGGGGCCCTTGAGAAATGTTAAAAAAACAAGGTTCTACTGTACCACGTACAACACAAGCAAGGTCAAATTTTCAATTGGAAAAAAAAGAGAGTTGGAGAAATAGAGATGGATTGAAAAGGATGGTGGTGCGACTATGAGGGGGGAGGGGGGATATAAGTTACTTCCCCACTTACCTCCGTACAAAATTTTTTGTATATATATGTATGTTGTGTATGTATATGTAAATGTGTGTGTGTCTATATGTAAGTATTATGCTGGATGTATTTCTTACGGAAGCTCTCTAACCATTCACCTTAATTTCATAGGGCATATTGCAGGCAGAATAACATATTTTATAATAATAAAATATTTTTAATTGGAGCTTCTAATTGTACAATTAAAATACAATACTTACATGCATGGTAGAACTGTCTTAAAGGTGTTTCTGAGGGGATTTAAAAATTTAGGCGTGCTATACAAAAAAACTTTTTGAAAAGATTAAATCATTTGAATGTTTATTGACTAGATGGAAAATTATTTAAGCTTACTGTGTAGGGCAGTTTCTCAAACTAGGAACTTGTAAAATAATCCCAGTGTGTTTGTGGTTAGCGATGTTTTTGGTTTAATAGTTTTTCCTTGCAGACACTGCCGTCGCATATTGTACCTAAGTTTGTTGTCGATGTGCCCAGGACTTGCTGCAGCGGGCCGCAGCGCAGAGCGACGAGGAGACTGACAGACTGGCTGAAGAGTTCCTGGCATCGTCAATAGACGTTGATGAATTTGTGAATGTTTACATTGAGAAAAAAATGGTTAGTTCAGACATGTGGAATAATTTTATTTTGAACTGGTAAAGATCTCAAGCCTTAAATGTTATTGTAAAGTTGGTAATTTAAAGTATAAATTATTGATAATTTACATGAAGTTAATTTAGAACCACTTTTATGGTCTTAAAATTTTGGTTACAGCTGATGTTACAGACGGAAAAATAAGTTCTCTTGCGTTGTTAAATTTTGTGACGAAAATATCTTAAACATTTTGTGTTACTTTTAGGTGTGTTCTCTGTGATAAAACATTAATTTTTTTCTGAACTGATACGTATTTCAGGTTAGCCAGTTGCGCAAAACAAAAGAAGAAAAGCTAACCAGTCAACTGAAGGAATTGCAGAGAGCAGGATACTGAGTGCAGCAGAGTATGCGTACTATGATTGCGGAGAGAGGAGTTTCCACATTCCACAGTGTTGGTGCTCTTCTCGAGTTATGGATCCATGTGTTTGAAGGTGCTCACGTCGTGTTGCGTCCATTGAGGAACTGCCAAGCCTGTGTTCTCTGTGTTGCTGTAGTAATAATAATTTATTTATGTAAATAAATGGTAAGATATACAGGTGTTTAATGTATATATTGTGTGTCCGTTTCCCTTCTTTCTTTGTCCTGGCATTCCCTTGTAGTTGAAGATGCCCTTGGCTGTTCACTGAATGCAAAAACGCTCTCCAGTTTGTTTCTGTACGATGCCTGACTCTAGCCGAACAGGCACATACACACTTGAATTGGGGGAGTAAACTTGCCTAACCTTCGTCATTGTGGATGGTCAACCTTGACGCGTGACGTCTGGTTGGAAATGGCAGTGGCATCACCGTCAGATAAAGGTTCCTTTGGTGCTGGACAGACATACTGGATATAACTCACTGAGGAGGAGTTTGGATGATCTGCCGCCTGTTGGTAACCCTGCTGCGGTATAGGGTGAGGCGTGTAGCCCTTCGACATGGCACAAAGTCGGGTGTAGCGGTGACTACTCTACGCACAGTCGGTTTTGACGAAGTCACTGTGATCACCCGGGGTAGGTCCTGGCTCGGCGACTGCTGGCTAGAACTGGGGCTCTGCCCTGGGGTGGCCATGGTGCTCTGGCTGGGCTGGTCGGCTCCGGCGGCGGGCTGCTGGACATCGCAGGCCGGACATTTTGGCAAGCAATACCCAAAGGTTCTGAAAGTCCCATTCATAGACGCACTACGAGCGGGTGAGGCGCTCTGACGATCTTCTGGGGTGGCTGGAAAAGGGAACACGGGTGAACTGCGAGGTGAGGCCTTGCCAGTTATCAGGTGACTTGAGCTCGGTCCCGAGGGGAGGGGCTGCTGGGACCAGACGGCAATGGGTTGCAGAGCAACTGACTAGGCTTAGAGGCAGTAGCTGCCCTCTTAACTCTCCACCTTGCACCACTTGTTTGAGTGAAGGGCATACGGGAAGGTACTAAGGTCTACCACACGAAGGAGCAGTAGGTGACGATTTCCGTGGCTAAAAATGTAACCAGAAGGGGTTTAGGCCAACCAGAATCAGCCATGTCACTCCAACTGGCGAAGTTCAACACGGTGGATGGAGTACTGTAGCATCTTCGGTTTTTGAGCACTCAAAAACCTAGTTTTCAGGTGTTTTTGTGGCAAATTTTCATGGTGAGAGATACATATATACATAAGTATGTTTTTCGTAATGATTTTACAATGAATGATAGCTGAATAAATTTTAATTTGTGTGCAGGCGAACCCCAATAAACAGTTGTGGCTCGTGGGTTTCAGCACAGGTAGGGTTGCACAGTGGTACTGAATCTTTGAGAGGGGGAGGGAGAGTGAGCTAATGAACTACATAACAACGTTTAATTTTTAAGTGTGGAAATAAGTTTTACAATATTTTAGAGTTGTGCAAAAGTAATTATTTGTTTCACGAAACAAAAAAGAAAGATACGTTGGATTTCATGAACCTGAAACGAAAAATAATTTTGTGAGAACTCAGTTTTAATGAACGTTCAATGAAAATATGAAAATTTAATTAAGTTTTTAACTACATATTGTCAACTGAATACTTAAACTTAATCAACTGAATTCCATTTAAATTGTGAACTCAAACTTGCCTAGTATCATTAATGGCCATACAGCAGCTATACCAATGTGCTCCTAAATATTTCCTTAAAGTACACATGAAAAATAATAGATATGAATGGATTGCATAAGGAAGGAATAAATGTTGTAATAAAATTCTTGAACTTTAAATAGATTTTGCCAACATTTAAAGTCAAGTTTCAAGTAATTATTTGCGTAATATTATAATAATAAACATAGACAAATAAACAAAAAAAAATTTTACTGCTATTCACCTAAATGAACATTTGACAAGCACTGAATATTCAGTGAACTTAAAATTTCAATTTCGCTTAGATTTTCATAAAGTACTTAGATTTCTTACCGAAATTGAAAATAAAAGCTTTAATTTTTCTTTCTAACTTCAGTAAATTACTTTTCTTTTGTCTCAAAAAAATTATTTTCATAAAAAAAGATTTTAATATGGTAATTAACTTTCTCATTCCCTATTTTATGCTGTACCCATAAAATATTCTCAACCCTTATAATTTGTGATTTTTAAACAACAGATTTGCAATACTACAAATAAGCAAATTAATTAAATAAGCTTAAAAATATTTTTAACATACCTTTCAGAAAATAAAATAGAGCATTTTTTTATTCACATCCACACAGCCATTTGTGGTTATCAAACATGTCACAACTAAATTTTCTTTTATTTGTCTGCTGCCTACTTAATGGCCGATTAATTATCAAGTCATTTGTATTAAACTTAGTTTTTCTCCTCTAGCGATAATTGCAAAAAATAAGTAGCTTGTAAACTTATCACATTTATTCTATTCATGTTAAATTAAATTCAAATATAGTGAAAGTAGCATAGCTAAAAACCTCTAAATGCTTCACTTCTCACCTGAAGTAATCACCAGCTTGGCGACAGCCAAACAATATAAACACACATGCCAGATGCTCGTCCCACGACAGCCTGAAGGGGAGGGGTGCGCATGAAGGGCGAGACACCCCCCTTTCCCTGCTAAATGCACTCCAGGCCCCTACCACCGGCATGCGCTAGCGAGGCTGGATGGGCTGCCCTCCTCCGCAGCCCAGGCGCGCCGCCCGGCCTAGCGCTGTACAAGCTATGCAAACACGCGTTACTCAGTCTCGAGAGATCGGCCTACGATCGTTGGCAGAGTAGAAGGCTCGAAGCAATCACAATAAGGTTTCTTTTAAATTAAGCAGCTGTGACATTAAAAATTGTTTACTGTAATTCACAAATAATTCGTGAGAAAAGGGGNACTGCAGTCCTATAGCATGAACCGCCACTACCAAAAAATAGTTATGAAAATAATTCAACATAAACTTGAATTATAGAAATTAGCAAATACAATATTAAATAGATAAAATGTGTATATATCACACCTCAACTATCTCCTCCCACAAACCACAGCAGTGATGACATCGCACATCTTGAACAGAGAAAATCTTGGTCACTTCACTACTTGGCGAGCAAAGCAAGATAGATTTTATAATTCCAGCTGAAAATGGACAACACACGGGTAGCTCCCAAGTTGCTCAAGTGAAAATACAAATGCAGATGTCCACGTACAACCAAACTTCATAACTCTCTGTACAATGGAATTAGTTGTGGAAGTAATGACAACACGTACATTGTTTTCCCGGCAACTGACACGGAGGGCAGCAGAACAACATTCGGTGCAAGAAAACGTACATAACAGGAACGGGAAGCGTATGAAAATATTTCTCGAATAATACTGCAGCTGTTGACTCTGTTCAAGATTTTCGTTTCACTATTTATCACAGTGCGTCATCTCTCGGGCATTGCTTACAGTGGTATCGACATCTGCTTTAAAGCCTTCACCGTACTGTGAGCCATGATTTTCACAAGGTGAATGTGTCTCACTCTCAACAGACATGTCGCAAACTTAAATATACTTTTGTTATGCAATTTTTTTCTTATCTTCTGAATACCTGGATGTTTCAGTTTCCTTTATTTTGGTTAACATAAACAAAGGTGTTTATACAATTGCTATTCGGTGATAATTTAACTGTCGACTGGTTTTCTCTTCAATATTAAACTTTCAAGATTGGATTTTTGTTTTTATGAATGTAATGTGGCTAACTGGGCTAAAATAAGAAATATTTTATTATTTTATTGAAAAGAATGTTAAGGGGCATAGTAGGGAAATTCAACATTACGCCTAGGACTGAGCCTTAAGTTTGTATTTTGCTGTGAATAAACTTGAATTGAACATAGAATTAATAATTTACAAATACTTTATATTCAGTCTGTTATACCAGACTAGAGCAGTTACCACATTCATCCCAATATAACTGTTTTGTTACAATTTTTACTTCCATAAAAATAATGGTAGTCTTTATTTTCGCTTACAAAAAAAAATGTAGATTAATGTTTTATGCTTGAGCAGTAGCAAGTAATAGTCAATGTTTTTTGGATACACATGTGTTTCGTGACAGTCCAAGCCGCTTGGAAAAATATTAAGAGACTGCTTTACATAATTGTAAAAATGTATTGATGGGCATTGAGGTGTAGTGAACACTGTTAACTAAAAATAATTTGGCTACGTTAACCCTTTAGTACAGATATCAAATAATCCTGCTCAATTACATACCCAAATAATTCTTGGAGGAATAAATGTTCCCTTTAGACCAAAGTAAAACTGTGGGCGTCAGGAGTATTTTTGAGGTCCTCTTATATTTTGGTAAATATGGTGTACTGGCGTAGGGGATTTGTTCCCACACCCAACACGAAAAAATAGTTAAATTAAGGAAATCATAAAGTAAAGAAAGTACCAGATGTATTAAAGTACATATTTTTGCAATAACAAACCGATGACAAGGTATTAAAACTGCCAAGGACCCCAAGACGACAGCAGCACCGTTCAGATCTCCTGTAACTGAAATGCTGGTAAACTGTGACAAGACTGGAAGCCACTGAGCGGAAATGGAGAACATGTCGGAAATGTTTCCGCGGCTGCAGAATGCCTGTCTCCACAACTGCAGAATGCCTGTCTCCACAACTGCAGAATGCCTGTCTCCACAACTGCAGAATGCCTGTCTCCACAACTGCAGAATGCCTGTCTCCACAACTGCAGAATGCCTGTCTCCACAACTGCAGAATGCCTGTCTCCACAACTGCAGAATGCCTGTCTCCACAACTGCAGAATGCCTGTCTCCACAACTGTGAATGGCAATCTCATTGCGCGGCCACAAAGCGTGTGTTTTTGCAAGAGCTTAATTTGCTCTGCTTGGACCCTGGTAACCGGAGGCAGTTTGTGAATGAAACCATTCGAGTTAACATGGTAATACTGTGTGAAAACTGAGTGTTGCTACTCTAAGAAAATACCCAGTATTCTAATACTGTACCCAGTTCTTTATTTGGCTGTAAAAGCATTACAATACAAGTTTTTTTTGTTTGAGTCAACTTATTTTTGCTAGTATAATATGTTGCTTTATGCACACTTTGCCAACAATCTTAACATTTTTTTTTTATCTAGCAGATGTAAATGCGTGTTCTGTATGGAGGTTACACCTTTATATGAAGTATTTTTACTGCTATTGCATTGTGTTTTCTTGGAGAATGTTGCTCGAGTTTCAGGTTTATGCTGTTTCCAGTAGGCTGTTTTTTTTTCTAAACTTCTGAAGTACAGTACTACTTAAAAATCACATGAAATTAAAAACCAGACTTCGCACAAACTAGCCATGTATAGTTCACTGAAGAACTGAAAGATTCTCCCACGAACCCCGCAGTATATAACTGCTCCCATAAACTGAACAGATAGGTTGAGCTTTCCGCTATGTACAAACTGATAGCAACCTGGCGACACTATCTTATCATCAATCAGTTGTATTTGTTCTCGATGGGAACTCCCTGGGAAATATCGAGACAGATAGATGTCTTTAATTGTATAGTGCACCGAGGAAGACCTTGCAGCAAGTATTTTATGTCAGATACAGTCTACACAACAGGTAAATTTACTTTTGTAGAATGTGTGTTAAACACTTGTAAACTAAACAGGTTACAATCTGTACAGAAAATGTACCCTATCCTATACTGTTTTGACATGTGTTCTTTACAAGTAACTAACAGGTACTGTATGAATGTATTTTTGCCAACCAATCGTGATGTGTTTTTGTTATGCTGTATATGTCAGACAATCTAAAATAACCATTGTTTTTCTAAGTTTAATTACAGTTCATCTCAGTTAATTGTGTTTGTTTAATTTTACGCCAATGATGTCAGCTTATTGTTTATCATCGAAAGTCATGCACATAACACAAATTAATTCTATCCAGTACTATTGTCGAAAACTGTTATCACAATAACAAATTACGAGTAGTTTAAGCTGGCATTAATCCCATCATAATTGTGTACATAACTTATTACGTAGTGATGTGAGCCAGAAAATAATTTTTGCTGTCAAGTGTAACAGGACAGAATTCTAAACAGATTTTTTTTTTAAAAACTAATTTTTCACATGTTCTGCAAGTTGAGATTTGTTGGTGAAAGTGAAGAGGAGACATACATTTAATAATTTTATACAGTTATTTGTAAGGGCCAGTTGAAAATGTTTGGTGTACGAAAGAACAGACTGCTCTGCAACCACATATTTTACAAATGCTATTTGTTGAAATGTTTAAACTACTATCATAAACAGTTTATACAAAGTGTACACCTAATACAATGCCTAGCTATTCTCTTTTAGAATTCAATCAGAACTCAAGCAAAATTAGTAACTATATTTCAAGCAAGCCTGTTTTAGAGGAAATAATGTATTTTAAGAAAGGTAGCAAAATAAACAGTAAAAACTCAATGTAGTAGAAAGCTGATTATCTGAACTAATAGGTACCAAAGGTAATTAGGATAATTGAAAATCCAGATAACGGAAATATATTCAAACTGAAGATAAACGAATTTGTAAAAAATTATTTTTGTACAACGTAAAATTTATTACACATGCATAGAACATAATAAGCTTATCCAAAACAGAAGCTGTACATAAAATAAAAAAATTAAATCAGTTAACAAGAAACCACCCCCCTCCCGGACGTGTTTACTGTGAACAACGCATGAAAGGGCACATTCCTCTACAGGTAAGGGAAACAATGAGGCGAAAGAGACTTTAGTGGTTTTTATATTCTCTTTATTTCTAAAACGAGTCCGGATAACTCGTCCGTGTAACCGACGTTCGGATGATCGTCTTTCTACTTTACATATTGATTTTTGATATATGTATTCACATGTTGGTATACGTCAAAAATTGTGAACTATTATTCTGTACAACTGAAACACACTGTTGCATAAGTACTGATTGCATGCTACAGACATCTCAGATACAAATTCAAGGATGCTCCAAAGACTTTACGACTTAAAATACACTGTCAAGGACCGACCAAGTTATCTGAATTACTAACACACTAGCATAAAAACTGAAAAGAGAACACTTCTGAAAAAATGCTTGAATGAAATTTGGTACAAGTATTTTGTCATCCACAGTTCAATACTTATTGCACACAATTTTTTTAGCATGAGCCCAGCATTTGTGGGAACTACAACGGCTTCATCAACTTCACAGCAACGAAACTGTCATTCAAAGCATCTTGTCAGCTTGGAGTTGCCAGATAGTTTACATGTCACAAATACTACAAAATGGCATTTTCGCTCATCACAGATGTTCAGTATCACTCTACACCCTTTGCACATTCATGTTAACACAGGAAGTTTCCACATCAAATATTTTATGTCTTTTTTTAAACTCTTGGTTACACAGACATTTGTGTGTTACGTATTCTACTACAGCCTGATAATTAAAGGGTCTTTTCAAGGCCCACTACAGTCTAAAAAATTTCTCACGCCTTGGGACTTTCCTTTTAAAATTCAAGGATTAAGAGAACCCTGTAGCCTGTTGAAGTGCACAGCTGTGGTAACTTCGTAAAGAGGAGCGTATAAATGTCGCATTTGCACACTGAAACGATCCTGGCACTCATTAATTTCTCACAAATAAGCTGAAATAATTTTCTATAAAGGATAATAAACACAATCACAAAAAAATTTTTCCTTACAAAATAAACAAGTTGTGTTGTGTTACAAGTTCAACCACTTAATGGATATTTTACTTTATGGGGAACGTCAGGATGTTACAGTAAGTGAGATAAAGTGGTTAGTATCAAAAGCGATGGTTTAAGCTTCCAAGTACTGGTGCTGTACTTAGCAGTACACATTTGCGCTGTCTAAAGATTCTTCTTGGAGCAAAAGTGCATGTTACCCTCTATTACCGTAGTTATTAAATGATTGATAGCTTGAACACTTCTCTGCCTTCAGATAACTCTTGGGTTATAAACTGGGAAGTAAGTTTGTAATAATTTTGGGGGTCTTTGGAGCTCTTGTAAGTTTGGATTAGTCCTATGCATTTCATTAGCACTGTTGGTTCTTCCTTGGCTTGTAGAAGGTATTGTCCTGCCTTGTCATATACAGGACATTGCCAACCCCTACAGTGAATACGGACCATTTGAGGAAATGGGAGAGGAGTTTGGTCCTGTTACAGCTGATCAGGACAGTCATCCACAGGTGATGAACCACATCACCTCAGAACAGGTCCCCGGGCAGGTGCACATGTCTTCACGACAATGATTGGATCGTAGAGCAGAGCACTTTGTAACATCAAGCTCCTGGACGAGTGCACACATGTCACTTCCATACCAGAGTGCTTCTACGCACAAACCCCCGAGGTATGTGCACCCAAGTCATACATTGCCTTCAGGAGAAAAATCCCTGGAGGGGTGACCACGAACTCTGCGGCTGCATCCTGCACACCCTTTCGCTACAATGATTGGTAAAATGATCGCTAGGTCTCATCCTTGCAATAGTCCACATTGCAGCTCTTGTGCTATGCACCAGTCTTCCACCTCCTTCAACGGTAGGCTCACCAATCAGACTTATCCTATCCAGGGCAGCTACAACTGTGCAACAGGAAATGTTATCTACCAGCTACAGTCCGTTCAATGCAATGCAGAGCACATTGGTCTCACCACCAACACACTCAGACAGAGAACGAATGGCCATAAAGCAGACACCAAACAAGTCATAGCTAGGACAAATGTAACATTTGCAGGAAAAGCCATTTGCAGCACCTCTCAACCAGTGGTGAGGGCCCTACCTCCTTCTAATAATAGTGTAGAACTGCGACGCTGGGAACTGGCCCACCAATACATCACCGAATCCAGACAGACACCTGGCCTAAACGTAAGATAACTCCCCCACCACATTTTAAATTTCCCGCCTCTCCCTAGTTTGCTTTCTGGCTGCTAGGTTCACTGTTTGCCAACCACCACTCACGAGACTGCAGTGTGCCACCGCTCGCAGTTTGATGAAGCTGGTCTAGCCAGCGAAACGTTGCGCGACCGCACATCCACTGGGAAAATGTGTTAGTTTGACTTTCGTGTGTGTATGCGTATGTACGAGTACCGCCCTGTGAGTATTTGTGCATTCTATCGACTTTTTATAACGTTATCTTATTAAACTAAGCTATTAGGAATGAACAGTTATGCTCCAAGTAAAGTCTGAGCAATAAATTATGAATGTGATCTGCCATGAAGATCATAAACACAATGAAGGTGGGAATCACAATGGAAACTTACTCTTACGTTATTTTAAGGGCTGGGGTGAGGTGTGAAGAGGGAGGGCGCCCAGCAACATCACAGTTCTNGGGGAATCACAGTTCTGTCTTTCCTGTGCACGAGTGCATAGGGCATCCCCCTCTCTTCCCTTCATGCTTGCCAGGCATGCATGGCAACAGAGGGGTGGAGACTTGCTGCTGGGGCGCTGTAACTAAACACAGCAGCTCACCGCTCAGCGCATGATGCACCTTGCTTATGTTGTACTGTCAACCCACAGAAGTTTATAAGACATGTGCACATACTTTTTGACTTACCCTCGTACATTTAGTTCTGGTGCTCTTATAATAAATTCATAAAATTTTCCTTGTTAGCATNTTGCTGCTGGGGCGCTGTAACTAAACACAGCAGCTCACCGCTCAGCGCATGATGCACCTTGCTTATGTTGTACTGTCAACCCACAGAAGTTTATGAGACATGTGCGTATACTTTTTGACTTACCCTCGTACATTTAGTTCTGGTGCTCTTATAATAAATTCATAAAATTTTCCTTGTTAGCATNATACTTTTTGACTTACCCTCGTACATTTAGTTCTGGTGCTCTTATAATAAATTCATAAAATTTTCCTTGTTAGCATTTTAAAATGTTTGTTTTTGTGACGCCGCTGTTTGGATCACTGTACCTCCAATGTATTCCTACTGGTCCTGTGGTGATTTTTTTGCAGCACTGAAATGGACACAAATACTCAAGACCTGAACAAGGCACTCCTGTCACTGCTGGAGTGCCCCACGTGCAAGAAGTTCATGACCCCACCCATCAGGCAGTGCGCTAACGGCCACAATCTGTGCTCCGTTTGCATCAGCAGTAAGGCCAACTGCCCGGCATGTGGGCAGCGGTTCATCAAGGCGAGGAACTACCCATTGGAGGAGATAGCCCGCAAGCTGGACTTCCCCTGCGAGTTCCGTGAAAAAGGATGCACATCCACTTTCAAGATTGAAGACTTGGAAAACCATCAGACACGCTGCCCGTACAACATGCACAGGTGAGTTATCATCATTCACTGCTGAAACTTGAGGATCCACCAATCATATACTTGTATGTAGCACTTTGTTCAACACTTAAGTGATCGAAATACACTGCTGGACTTTGAAATTGCTACACTCACCAAGGCTTATTCATTTGTAACCACATCAATGCAATTCTGAGAAGTAATGATGAACTTTATGAAAGTAATTTTCTTGTAATAGCGCGCCAAACATCACACAGAGGATGTTATAGTCCATTCACGCTTACTTCCAACTTTTCTGAAGCCCTGCTTAAGTTCTACTTCCAGGATATTCCTCTGCCTCAAATGCTGAACTAAGTCTAAAAAATTGCACCAAAGGGACAAAAAACAGCATTTCTGCGCACTCAGTTTATTAATATTTTGCATGAGAACTATGTACATATTTCTAACCAGGCATTACCAACACCCTATTTTCCCCTTGTTTTTATCCGTATTAATTAAAAATGAAATAGTATAATTTATAAATAAGATATAACTATAAAGTTCAATGTAATCAAAAATAAAATACTTTTGTGTTAACAGAAGTATAAAATGCTAGTGATACATAAAATATTAAGGGAACAACACATCATACCTGGGGTAATTTATTAAAAATGTTTGATCTGAAAAACGTGAAGAAATCACTAATAGGCTAGAGTTGTCACATTTCTGTGGGTACAAAAGGGCATGTAAATAGCAGGAAGGACATGAGGCTATGATCAAATGCAGTTTAGAGCTATCTTAACAAGGTACCATTGTCAAAGTGCACAAAGCTGGACGGTCAGCTCATTGTACACCCGGGTGCAACATCCATACCAAGCATACCATCTGATTGAAGCCTTCACTGTATGCAAGGGCATCCACAAAAACCATTTTTCACCATAGGCACGAGGTACTTTGTGTCATTTACCTTTGATACTTTTGCAACACTTGGTATAGTGTTATTGCTGGCGCAATGAACGTCATTGGACGCAGGATGGCAATGTGTTTACTGACGAGACCTGCTTCAACATTAATGCGGATAATGGTCACGTCTAGTTTTTAACATCGCAGATGGCANTGTGTTTACTGACGAGACCTGCTTCAACATTAATGCGGATAATGGTCACGTCTAGTTTTTAACATCGCAGATGGCACTGCTGATTCATGAATCCAGTACTTTTCTAAAACACCAACGGTTACAGTTTTGGGCACCATCAGTTATGTCTCGTGCTCACCTCATTGAAGATGCACAGACAGCAAAGTGATATGTCAACAATGTTGTACAGTCAGATTTCCTGCCGTATTTTTTAAGCATCCCCAATGCCATTTTGCAACACGACAATGCTTGTACCCATACATCTCGTGCAACCTTACATGCTTTAGAGCAGAGGTACCCAGACTTTTTGTTAGGGGGCCATATTAAGAAAAACTAAGACTGCAGCAGGGCCGCTCGTACGACACTTGACATAATAATATTTGCGAACTAAAAGTAGGTAGGTAATTCAATGACATTTAAAATTCAGAGTGCCGTGTATCGTCTTGCAAGTTATTTGTTTATTCGTTCGATACAGTGATGGCTGGCGAAGGTAGTACATCAAAAATATGTACAGAAGTCGCCTGACTGATAAAATAATAAAAATATATCGTCTAGTTTCATCAGTGACTTTAACTTTTAATAAATTTGTATTATGTATTGCTTTATTATTTTTGTAACAGACANTGTGTTTACTGACGAGACCTGCTTCAACATTAATGCGGATAATGGTCACGTCTAGTTTTTAACATCGCAGATGGCGCTGCTGATTCATGAATCCAGTACTTTCCTAACACACCAACGGTTACAGTTTTGGGCACCATCAGTTATGTCTCGTGCTCACCTCATTGAAGATGCACAGACAGCAAAGTGATATGTCAACAATGTTGTACAGTCAGATTTCCTGCCGTATTTTTTAAGCATCCCCAATGCCATTTTGCAACACGACAATGCTTGTACCCATACAGCTCGTGCAACCTTACATGCTTTAGAGCAGTGGTACCCAGACTTTTTTTTTAGGGGGCCATATTAAGAAAAACTAAGACCGCCGCGGGCCGCTCTTACGACACTTGACATAATAATATTTGTGAACTAAAAGTAGGTAGGTAATTCAATGACATTTAAAATTCAGAGTGCCGTGTATCGTCTTGCAAGTTATTTGTTTATTCGTTCGATACAGTGATGGCTGGCGAAGGTAATACATCAAAAATATGTACAGAAGTCGCCTGACTGATAAAATAATAAAAATATGTCGTCTAGTTTCATCAGTGACTTTAACTTTTAATAAATTTGTATTATGTATTGCTTTATTATTTTTGTAACAGACANTCGTCTAGTTTCATCAGTGACTTTAACTTTTAATAAATTTGTATTATGTATTGCTTTATTATTTTTGTAACAGACACCCTATAAAAAATAATTTGGTAACTTGTATGTACTGAAGCCGGCGAGCGCGGGCCACAGTTTGAGTACCTCTGCTTTAGAGGGTTGAAGCCAGTCATTAGTCTGCAAGGCCACCAAATTTGTCTCCTGAAGAGCATATTTGAGATTCGTTAACGTACATCTTTTCCGCTATCAACCACGCCTACACTAATACTTGCTTGAAGAATAGTAGAATGTGCTTCAGGACATTGCTTGGAACCTCAGTGATGATGTGCTTTGTTGGGTGCCCGCCTGTCCTGCTGCAAGAGTAGACCCAGCTCTGTACTTCCAAACAGGGCTTACTAGTGCCTGAGGGACAACCCACTAACACTTGATGGTATGCCTTGTCTCTAATGGTTCCATACAATTTCAATAACCGTCTGTGGGTGTAGCAATTTCCATGTTCCAACGGTTTAGAAGCAGTCAAAGAAATGGCGATGGATCCACAGATCAACCTTTATAAGGTGAAATATTTCCTCTGCAGTACTGCTGTCGTTGTTCTAGTGATGACGTAACATAGCCACTCTCCTCCAGCGCAGCACAACAAATTCTGATGCTCTGGTAATTAATTTGGTAATTATCGTACCCATATATGTGCAACAAATAAATAAAACAAGCTGAGTATCACAGCTAATGGAATAAAAGTTTCTCTACACAGCAAATATATGACCAAAAAATTAATGTTGAGGCATTAGCATGTCAGCTACCGTTATATGTACACACGACAATAATATATAACCAGTAAATAATACTTCAAAATTAATAAGTTCAAATTACATATTAAAAGTGAAGTTTTGTCTAAGGTGAATCATTTGGGGCATATCTATGCCTTAAAATGTGACCTTTGATAATAGTTCATAGAAAATACTTACTTTTTCAGCAACTACAGCAACACATGTAGCTCTTGTAAAATTATTTCATAAAATGATTTATTTCACCAGCTTTAGTTTACGTTTTGTAGTAAGCCAACATGCTGCTATGTAGATTTGCAAACTCTGCTAACATACTGGGTGTAAATCCTCAACGTATGAAAACATCACACACTGTCACGTAGCGTTCATCTGGCATTTGCCGTACCCAAACCCTCCCATCAGAGTGCCACACGTTATAGCATGATTCATCACTACAAATCACGCATCTCCGGTCGTCCACATTCCAGTGGCGGTGCTCTTTGCAGCATCAAACACAGCGCTTCACGTTCACAGGTAAAACTGTGGTTTACGGATAGGTGCCCCAGCTTTGAAACCCAGTCCTCGCAACTCCCAGTGCACGGTCATGGTGCTAACAGGAGATCGTATCGTGCTGTCACATGCGATGTTCACGTACCACTTTATTCAATGCTCGATGATCCCTGTCTGTCATGGTTTTGCAGTGGTTGTGCCTTCCCGTTTACACTTCACGATCACATTCCAGATGATCGACTTGGGAAACTTGAAAAGGCCCTGAAGGACTGCTTACTGATGAGGGAACCAATTACTACACCATGTTTTTTTAGTCACCGAGCTCCCTTGCTCTACCCATTCTGCTGGTATCGTACCACTCACCAACATCGAGCTCTCTGCCTCATTTTATAGCGGCAGCAACTGTTATAGTGACATCTAGAAACAAGTTTACATTTGCAAAAAGGTGTCCGGATACTTTTGATCAGATAGCGTACTATAAAAAGATGAGATATTTTACACACAAAATAATTATTCAATAGACAACCTGACTCATTTACTCAAGTCCAACAAATATTATAACTACTGTAAGTTCTACAAAGACAGCAATTACGCTCTGAAGGGATGGATATTACCTATGTACGTGGGGAATGTGAGAGATGATTACACCTATGCAATGCCTTTTACGTGATTCCAATTAGAACTCACTTAGTGTTTTGCTTCACTCACCAATGTCTCGTGGGCGTGGTCAATATGTCCTGGGTTCAGGAAGTAAGGGTTGCATACATTCCAAGGACTGTTGAGCCCAATCTGCTGGTGGTACTCGCCTGCAGTAAAAAGACCTTGATTCCTGGCTCTGAGGGTTACTTATTACTTCATACCATCCACATTAGTGTGGTTGATACCACACTGCATTGCTTGACCAAATGTTTGCTTATCTCTGTGTCCTCCGTGCTTTGCTAGCTTGATGTTACGCTCTGCTGCACAATCACAGTGGTGTGTGAGATTGCTCCCACTTGGGCTTGGAGCCTGTTTGCAAACTTCTGATGGAATTCGTGTGATTACGATTGCTGCATAGGCAATTAGCTTGCCCTGTCATAACACTGCATCATAGCAACATGAAGAAGGCCTGGAGGATTAAGGGCATTACCTGATTGCCAAGCAGCATCTACCTGACTGCTGCGTGTTATGTCGCAGAGATGAGGGCTCCATTCAGGGCAAGGGAACCCTGTGTGGAGAATAACGGCATGCCACCGTGGTGAAGTTAGAATGCGAGTGCATGCTGTTGCAAGTCTAAATTAGAAACTGCTGTGAATACACTAGAGTGATCCTGCACATAAAAGCTCTTGCCACACAATTGCTAAAGTAACCATGCTGAGTGTAGGAGTGCTTGGCTTACATAGCCCAAACCCTGGAGTGAGCAAGGCTGAGGGAGGTAGAGAGGTAGCAAGCGGCATGGCTATGCCGTGTCCTGCACACGAAAGATGCTTGCCGCGTCCTGCACACGAAAGATGCTTGCCGCTGGTGATGGCAGCGGTTGAGTGAGAGAAGAGATTTAGACGGCTCTTAACATCGAGGTCTTGAGAGCCGATGAGGGTGATTGAGATGAGAATGGAGCAGGGCCAGAATGAAGGGCTGGGGGAAACAGGAGATCCCCGAGAAAACCCGCCGACCAACGGTATCACCCGGCACAATTCCCACGTGTGAAAATATGGAGTTACCCGGCCGGGGATTGAACCCCGATTGCCTTGGTGGGAGGCGAGCAGGCTAACTGCTCAACCACCGTGGCCTCTTGGCAGGGGTTGGGGGCAGACCAACAGGCTGGAAGGTGCTGCTGGTTGTATTGTCGCTCGCTGATGGCCTGCAGGTAGGCGCTCCAACCCTCGCTGTGAAGTGTGGAAGGTGGGAGGGAAACGAGGGGCTGCAAAGTCATGCCCAAAGCTGTGTTTGATGTAGCACATACCAACATTGTGTTGCTCTACACAACAGAGAATACTGAAGTAGATATATAATAATAAAAATAATTTGAATGTATTATATTATGAGTTTGATTTAACGTTGTTTCTGCAAGGTAACTTCCACCCATTTTTGGTACGCTATTGTTATCAAGAAGTTCAATGTTGTCACATGCAGCAATGCTCTCTTCCCTGTTATCTATTTACCCCATAGATGCAAACTTTTATGATGATACTCTTGCAACATTGTATGGTGGATGGAAAGTTTGTTAAACATCTATTTATCTTATAGCAAGAAGGGAAATGGCAATAAAACCAAAGAAACACCAAAACGCAAATTAATAAACCATATAAAACCAAGCTCTTAAGTTTAACTCAACATTTATGAAGAGTGCAACTATAAAAATAATGTAAATTTCACACTCAGGTTTTACTAACGCAGTGGAAGATGGAAATACAGGAAAAATTAATCTTGAATTGTTAGCATTGATGCAGAGAGAATAAGGACAATTAATACCAGATGCTGTGTATACGTGGCTAAGGTGACACATTTAATGGAACTAGCACATCTACAAAAGCAAATATAAAAATTATCTGCTTTTCAGAGATGAAATATTTTATTAGCATAGTGACCACAGGAAAAATCCACATGGCACGGAGAATAAAAAATCCAAGCCACAAAAAATTAAAATCCCTAAGATGTGATTTTTTTTATCTGTGGCACTGCTTTATGTTCTTTTAGGTTAAATAAGATGCTTACTCTTATTTATGCAGTTGTATGAATAAGTATTTCAAATTTTTACGTGCATATGTAAGTACACACTTTTTTTTATGATAATAAACACAATTCCTTATCAAAATGATATTAAATTAACTCCATAAAATCTTGGCTTTCAATAAAGCACTTCACCATCATTCACTCGTAACTCAGACTGTTTAAGTAATGATTGATTATGTGAGCACTGCAGGTTTTAGTATGATTTGACACATCATTTATTTTGTCCTGTCAACGATTTATTCATCTTTCCCTTTGATTTCTGAATTACTTGTTAGTTAATTTTTTGTTGAAAACAGCCATTTCAACCTAGTTAAATGCCCGCTAAAAGAGCTGTGAAGTAACTATCTACATTCCATTATACTATGCCAGCAGATTGCACGAGTACAATTTTGTAGGATGGAGCAGAGTCACTTAAGATTTTGCATCTCCATTTACATCTAGGATTCACATGGCGAAGGTCACGAGTATGTCTGTGTAGCAATATCTTGNTAAGATTTTGCATCTCCATTTACATCTAGGATTCACATGGCGAAGGTCACGAGTATGTCTGTGTAGCAATATCTTGTGGAAAATCACGAAAATTTTTAAGCCACCATACATTTGATAACACTCTAGCTAGTTTATCCTTCTACGACTGGATGAACAAGTTTTTGTCTTGGCTAAGTTCTTTGCAAACAAATCACAAATGGTCTGCTCTACAGTATCAGAACCCTCATTTGCCCTATAAAATACGAGATAGGAACTTCATACAAGCAATGACAGTCAATAACAAAAGAAAAAACTGTTGGACACGTGTAGGGTACGCCAAGTCCTCGGAAACAGTCAACGTAACATTCCACTGTAATAAACCATTGTCTCAAGGAGAACCTGTTTTTCGCGAAAAGATTCTAGGACATTTTGCACTCCAAAACACTAGAGCTTAGATCCACTTTCGTGATTGGATGAGTTTAGTGTTGTAGGTGCCTGCCTGCAAATCACAGGTATTCAGTGTCGGAGCTACTTAATTCTGATTAGTCCAGTCGAGTAAGAAACTGTCTCCCGAGACAAAGACGCGTGGCCAATAAGTTGCAAGTGTGCAAGTAGGTTATTGGAATCCAACCTGCGCCTAAAACTTTTCACGAAAAATGGGTGGCCCTATAACTGTCTCTCACTCATCCTCTGCTTGTGGTGTCAGGTGTCGAATAGGGTCATGCAAGGTGTGGTCCAGCCAGCTGCCCGTCCTGGTAGAGCACGTGAAGGAGGTGCACGCAGACAGCTTCCTCTCGGGGTCCATCAAGGAGTTGAAAATAGCCAACTGGGTGGCCAATGAAAACAAGTGGTTCGTGTACCTCCTTTCTGCCGCTGACAACTACTTCTGGTTGCACTACAGGCTGATGGTGAAGCTGAACAAGATGATGGTGGCCGTTCAGAGCTTGGACGCAGGTGACTGCAGGTACGATGGCTCTGTGTCAGTCACTCGCGTGTTCCGAGTGCACCGTCAACACGAGCATAAACCATTTTAAAAACAGATGGCGCACACACACAGCAGAACTCCACTGTTGAGACCCCCCCACGGTTTCCAGGAATAGGGTTGTTACTGGGGGATGGTCTTAATAGAACGTTTGGAAAATTTTGACATATTTTGACCCACCACGACGTCTGTATATCAAAATAGGGGCGGTATCTAATTTTAGATATGCACTACTTGGAGTAGTGTTAAATGCAATGCATAGAAACTTATTTTTCAACTGATTTCCCTCAAAATTCCAATTTTTTTTTTANTTGGAGTAGTGTTAAATGCAATGCATAGAAACTTATTTTTCAACTGATTTCCCTCAAAATTCCAATTTTTTTTTTACAGAATTTTTTTTGCAGTTCCTCAAAAATGGGTTTTTTTTTTTTTTAAATATGGTATAAATAAAAAGGGGTTGCAACAGTGAGGTTCTGCTGTATAACTTTTGTATTCTACTGTCAGACTTTCTATTTCTCAAGGAAATTACTTTGTATTTGTTGGTATTCAGCACAAAGCTATCTTGATGGTTCATACACAGTTTGTACTGAAGCCACAGTACCACATGTTTTATAACAACTTATGGTGTGCACTTTATGGAAATTACAATATATTTCACTATTCCAAGTTTTATATACCTGCATCATGAAATACAATAATGCGCCATCATGAATATTTTTTTGTAGAAGATTAACTTCCATTTATATTTTAGAGAAGCCACAAATTTGTTAGATATAAGTAAAGTATTATTGNTTTTTTGTAGAAGATTAACTTCCATTTATATTTTAGAGAAGCCACAAATTTGTTAGATATAAGTAAAGTATTATTGCACTAATATTTTGTTTTCTCTTTCTTTTGGACCTGCATTGTTTGTACTCTTAGATACTTCATTTTTTCTTTAGGAATACAGCATAAAAATTACAATAAAATAATTTATATAAAAAAGTACACAAATAAATAAATAAATGATACAGTTCATGGACTGTTTTTATTCTCGTTACGCCAGTAGAAGAGTTGGTGCATTTTGACTTTCAAATACACTGGAGAGTAAACATAACTATGATCCAGAGGATTACTAATATGCCGTATGGGAAACAGGATTATAATTTGCTTTAAATGTTATCAGAAAACCACACAAAAAAAAAATTGGAACAGAACACCGCTGCACACAGTCTTAATAAGAACCCGCTATAATTCTTTGTTTTGAGTGTTCAATCTTCCACACAAAATTATAAATATTCTTTTCCTGAATAATGAGACATGGCATTCAGACATTGCTGTGGAACAGTGCAAAAACCAATATACAGAGTATAATTTATTCTTAACTTTAGTTTTTACATCGTAAAAAGTAGACAGAATGCAGAAGTACTCACAGGGGCTGTGTCCGTCCGCAATGTTTAACAATTTTACTTTTCGAAGTATTTTCACTGTTATTTCTTGCTTTCCCAGGCGCGACAGTGCATCCGCGTAGAAAATGTGTTCGTCTTGAATTTTGTTTGTGTGAGTCTATCTACGAGTAACACCCTCTTGGTACTTGTGCATTCTGTCTAGTTTTAAGAATATAATCAGTAGCCTGGCGGCCTATTCCCGCCATATCTCATTGTTCACTTTGGTTTTAATAAGGTAGAATCTTGATACAAAGGAACCATTAGTTTTATACTTTATACTGAAAAAAGATGATGTTATAGTGAAAAGTATTTTAAAGCTTTGTAATAAGATTTTTACATTTGGCTAACAAAATTAATTCTTACCATTTAACTTATAATTCTCAAGTGCATAGCTCAATTCCATAACTGCTTTAAAAATTTTCCTATCTCAAGCCCAACATTGTTTGCTAAAATACGCTTTTTTTTTGGTGCGTGAGCATCAAAAGCATAGCCTAAAAGAACTGCAGGTCTCGGATGTACATAGCATATAACATATTAGATGGTTTACATACCATCTGTAGTAATTTATTGTGAAGTGTAACAAGGTCGCTTGCATCCTCACTGGAACAGGTATTGTGTATATAAATCTCAAATCGCTCATAGAATATTTATAACAAGAGACTGATATTCCTCTTCATTGAATGTTAACGAGAAGCGAGGTGCAGGGATCGATACCTGGCACCTCCACCAGTGTTGAAATTTTAGTTTTTAAATTACACATTAAATTATTTGGGGGATGCATATTCAAGAGATAAAATGAATTAGGTAGGCTTGATAATTGTTGTATTAACTAAATAACAGTTACAACTCGTTACAGTAAATAATAGTTAAATTGGGGGTAGCTTGGAGATATATTAAAAGGCTAAAATATTATTATAAATATTATTCTGATATCTCCATAAGCCACGGTGCATTATTAAATATTGAATCTATTAACAAGGAAAGTCTTCACCTCGACCATAGCTCCAAAGGCTGATGTCTGACGATGCATTACAGCGATTGACACACTCCATCTTTTGACATCTTCACAGTGCAGTGTTTCAGCGACAAAGATGCTGTCCGTGCACTTCCTGCCTTAATATCGGTCACGTGTTGACTAACAATGGCAACACCTTTCCACCCATTGGAGGGGATCCCTTCTGTTGTGGTTCAGGTGCTCACGGCTCACGTCCCAATTACTGGCGATATGTTTGTGAACGTGACCAGGCTAGCAAGGCCTGATTGCATGATCATAACAGTATGTAAATGTCCAACAGGTACGAAGTGGCGATGGGCTCTGCCGACAGCATGTTGATAAAATTCAGCTCAGCCACCTGTTCTGAAGACCGAGACATGAACGAAGCTTTCATGGTAGAGGACTGCTTCTGCATCACAACTCGAACAGCGAAGAATTTCATAGAGTCAGATAAAGCGCTCAAGTTCCAAGTGTCTGTCAAACATGCCTGACTCCAGAAATAATTATGCCTGAAATGTTTGTTATTACGTATACATAAGATTGTAAGATTCTCTTTCAAATTATTGCGGTTTTACACTTATGTAAATAATTACAAAATGCCCAAATTTTTTACTATGAAAATGGGTGCTGAACTTTTAATGTCATATCCTGTTCACATTTACGGTGTAGATATGGTCTGCAACAAGCTCTATGCATCTAGTGCGACGCGCAGAAACACTGCAGCAGTTTATGGGCTTTTCTAAGCATGTGTCCGCACGTGGGCAGATGAAAGACAGTCCACTAAAAAATTTGATGCATCAATTTCTTACGAAACAAAAAATATGTTCTGAACTTTTGTGAAATTGAAATGAAAATAATTTCATAACAGCTCAGTCTTAACAATAGTTCAGTGAATTTCATAACACTTTAGCAAGTTATTCATTAGGACAAATTTGTTGCAAAACCCAAAATAAAATATGGAGGACAATAGAGTATTTACAACAGGGGTTCTTGTGTATATTTAAATGTTCATTTTAGGTAATTATTTAAGTAATAAACTAACGTAAACAAAATGATTTACAGACAAAAATTTTCTTTGCTGGTGCACTAAATGAACATTCGTTGAACACCCGAATATTCATTGAAATTGAGGATTTTCATTTTGTTACAACTTTCAGCAATAAAAAAATTTCCTAGTAAAACGAAAATTGAAAGTTGTCATTTATGTTTTGGTATAGCCAATATTCACACGACCCTAGCATCTATTAACTATATACTTCCTCACCTCATGTTACACATTGCATGTGCTAGGAAATAAAACAATTCAGCAGTTTTCCCCTTTGTTTTCTGCTCATGGCATACTAATGAACTAATAATCAATGTGGATGTGGATAATTCAACGCCAGCATGGATTGAACCAGTAATAATTCTACTGAAAGTCAGAAGTGCTTCTGCTGTGCTACTAAGAGCACCTCAACTGAATGTAAAAGATGAAACTGTCAAAACTGACTGCTGGGTTGTTAGATATAGTCACACTATATTTTTGTCATGGGATCTACGTATTCACAAAACTAATTATTCCATGGCATTAAAAATTTTAGGACCAAAAGAAATAGAAGTGATAACATACCCACACCCACCCTTACAGTGCACCATCCTGCACAATTTTCCACTGTAAAATAGTTAAGTTATTATTATCATTTTTAAATATTTTTAATTCACGCATAATTCATACACACCTTTTTAGTTGAATTTTTAATCTCAAGAAATTACTGCTCCCATAAAAGAAAATGCACACAAGTTACAGCGAAAAACATATTTCAATTAGTCCACACTACAAAAAAATAAACATTTTATCTTTTCAACAAAACAACACCACCCGCCTCATCCACTGAAAAAACGAATCACAACACTGACTGTTTGCGGGCTTCGTAACAATTTTATAATAATAATAATAAAAATAATAATAATAATAATGCCCTACCTTACCACAGCCGCATCAATTCGTAAGCAGTGCAGCAGTCAATTTCTCAGCACTTTTATCTTCAAAGCATTTGAACATTTTATAGTTTCAAAGAGTCTTTCATAACACTGGAGATTATTAGCTTTCTGATAAACTTTTTAAATTACATAACATGTACTGTATTACCATTAGTTATTTTCATGCAAGTATAATTAGATGCATAATGTTCATAGTGAAAAGGTACACTTTTTTAAAAGACACATTTCTATCAAACAGAGAGAGTAAACTGTTATAGAGTTTCATAATCATTTTGTTACTACTTGTCTAGTGATCCCCGCAAGGACCTGAATAGTTGCATGGAACTTCATCTTTGTTTAGCGTGTTATTGTGTTTGCAACCTGCGTGACTTCACCGTTTATATGGGAACATTGGCACTGTGACAGTGTGAATAATTTTTCTAGTGAACCATGGCAACACGGTATGGGATTCTGTGTAAACGGTCATGTTTATTGAAAGTTGTGAAAAATTTAGCGTAATGGAACATTATGGTTCTCCGGACCGGATAAGGCAGTATCGATGGAAATTTACTGTCAGCGTCGGTACAGTTTGTTTGCAAATGTAGCGAGAGAAAGGATTGGAAAGTACATGCACGTCTTGGTGTCGAGGAGGGAAAACGAGAGAAGTGCTGTGTTTTAGTTTTGCATTTGGGAAGCTAGATATTAATTATTTTGCTTGTCCAAAAAACGTTTTGTTTGGTCAAGCAAACCTATGGCGGTATTGGTGATCTAGGAAGATGGGAGTGTATGACGCGAGTGCCTGGGACAAAAAAAAAAAGAATGGGTTGTGATCCGTTCTCTTAACGGGTCACTTGGAAGTAAAAAAAAAAAAAAGATGACGGCGAACCCGGCTGTGTCAGCCCGCGTGAGGTTGGACTGCTCTGAAAATCGCATACAGCGAGCTGCGGTATTGGCAGAAAAAAGCACTGACGGATCCTGCACAAGGGAAGTTGTTTCAAGCGTCATGTCGGGACTTGGAACAGCTTCGCAAATGTTTTTGATGAAGATCATTTAATAGTGCTGGTGGTTTCCAGCGACAAGAAAGGTTTCGGTGCAGAAGGGACATAACAAACTGGTAGAAGTGTTTGATGATTTGTATTATAAAACCTTGGCAGAAGCAGGAGAAGGCCACTTCATCGCTGGCAGGTGGCTCATGTCCACGGGTAACACTTGCAGTCATAAAATTGCCTACTTTTAGTGGTGAAAGTGGCAGAACTTCTCTAGCTTATTTGAAGCATTAGCTGCACAACATACCTCCTTAAGCAAAGTTGAAAAACTCTCACTTAAAATCATCATTACAGGGGGAACTATTGTCATTAATACAATCTCTTCCCTTGGCGGAGGACAACTATGGAGTGGCATGGAGCCTACTTCATAAGTATTACAATAATAAGCGCCTCATTGTTTCCCACCACATTTAAGCTTTGGTCAGTGCACCACAGGTCATATCAGGAAATGCTGCCACTTTGCTTCAGCTACTCTCGACAATTCATGAGAACATTTCTGCTCTCAGGTTTCTGGAGGTATCTGTGGAGAGTTGGGATCCTCTGTTGCTGCACCTACTTGAAGGTGAGTTGGATATGAGCTCACACTGACAAGGCCCTCAATTTTACCGTCTTTGGAGGAATTTATTGCAGATGGTAGATGCACTGAGTGCCAGTCAGAAGCCGAAGCCTTTGCCAAAAGTAACTCCTCCGTGAGGCCCAAAACATTGGATCTCACCTGTTACTAGTCATTCCTAGGAAATGCTACAGAGGTTAATCTATCGGAGTGCAGCATATGGAAGGGATCACACCCAGTATTTCAGTGCACTGTGTTTCTTAATAGATCACCTAAGGAGCGATTTGAACTTGCAGAGGAACACAATCTTTGCATAAACCAAGGAACATAATCTTTGCATGAACTGTTTGCAACTCCAGGCATCACACTTCATTACATTGGGAAAAAGGACACATCTGTAACTGAAGACTCAACTTCAGAAGAGTGGAGCCCACAAACAACAACGGCATCTCTCACAAGTCTAGCTGATACATCTTTTGTCTTGTTGACCACAGCCAATGTTGGTATTAAGGATGCGACGGGCAAGGTTCAAATGTGTCGAGCTCTTTTAGATTCAGGAAGTCAGGCCAATTATATTACAAGTGGGTGTCTGCAGCCACTGAGTTTGCCAAGATGCAAAATTTTAAAGACCGGTGCATGGTCTGTCTGGGATGTTGATCACCAAAGTCAAGGGTATTGCCACATGCCAGATTGAACCAGTGGGATCATTGTGGAAACCTTGGTATTGAACAGAATCAGTGACATGCTGCCCAACACTGATCTTTCCTCTAGAGACTGGAAACACCTGGCTTATCTGCACTTAGCTGATCCTCAGTTTGGGACTCCTAGTTCGATTGACTTGTTGATTGGGGCAGAGTTTTTTCCACAGCTGTTAATTGGCTCTTGAATTGATGATGGTCCTGGTTCACCAGTAGCATTGGTTTGTCATGGGAAAGGTGGAATCGAACATGAAACCTGAGAAATCTGTAAACTTCACCTGCCATCATTCTTCTGCAGACTGTATGGACAGGTTATGCACCTCATTGTGTTTATTCCATGACCTGGACACGCGATCCAGTCGCAGTAGGCAACTTGCTGGTTGGCGTTGGTGAGGCTGCTGGGTTACCTCTAATGTGGCTTACTGCCGTGGGCTGAGCACTCGTCGGTGAAGGTCCCGGGTGTGGTCTCCCGGCCAGGCTGGTTGACGGCGGCAGCATCCACGGGGTGGTTCCGGCGAGTGGCTGGCTCCGAAGTGGCAGGTAGGTGTCCGGCCCGTTGTCGGCGGCTGGCTACGGTGATCTGACATCGTCGGCGGGTTCGACGCCCAGCACCAGGGCAGACCCAGACGGAGGTGCAGGACGACGGGGTGAGCAGCTCTGGGCGTCTTCTCCAAGGGGCCAAAAAAATTAAGGGGAGGGGAAAACTGAGAGGCGAGGCCTCAACAGTTGACGGGTGGCATGGACTTGTTCCTGGGGGGGTTAGACAGCAGCTACCCTTCTATCGCTCCACTTACTGCCCCCTCTGTGGGTGAACTGCATTTACAAGGAAAAGGTGCTACTGTTCACATCCGCACTGGGGTGTCAGGCAATGATACCCTTAGCAGGTAGATCCCTCGTCAGACCTGGCACTCCTTCCGGCAAGTCTATACGTGGTGGCTGTAGTGGGTTAACTGACAAGGGTGATCTAACCTCTTTGTCATGTCTCTTACTAGTGGTCAGGGCTTTACCGTACGTGGGTACCTGGTCCACGGTATGGGTGGCTGTCTATAAAGTTTTGTGTTTCAGGTGACGTACGTCAAGTCCTTTTTAGGGGACAGGCTGCAGTCCTACCCTAAATTCGGAAAATCAGTTCACAAACTGCGGTTCCCTGCCACTCCTTTGCGAGGTGGCACTTACCAGGAAGGACTGCATATAGTTCACTCAAGAAGGAACAGACGGCAGTTAGACTATAGACGTGTTTTATTCCATCCAGAATAGAACACTGTGACCCGTACTCTATTGCTTGGAATCAACGCACTGATTAACTTACGGAAGGTGAAAGAAACAAAAGAGAGGCGAAGAAGCCTGTTGGCCTGAAGAGGCTGCCTGAAGGGTGTGCTTGAAGACTTAGAGTAATGAATTAGGTAGCCGTCAGAACAACTGTACTCTAACTGAAGCTGTGNCTGAAGGGTGTGCTTGAAGACTTAGAGTAATGAATTAGGTAGCCGTCAGAACAACTGTACTCTAACTGAAGCTGTGTTGTCCTAAAGGGCTTTAAGGGGGATATGGGGTGTTGTGGGTTGATGACAAGTGTCAAGTGTAGGGGAACGACGACTCTTCGGGGCTGCAGCGCGTACTGAAGAAGTCCAGCGTTGGTCACTGGTGACAGCTGGGCGTTTCCTCACGAGGTGGAGAAGATCAGACAGAGCACAGAGCCGTAGCACGATTGGTGCCAAGGTGAGCTGCTGGTATCAACGGCATGGCAGGGCCTTTTATTCACCTGGCCAAGGGGTGTCTCAGGTTAATTCGGCCATCGAGCGACTCTGGCAGAGTGGTCCCTTCCTTCGTGGGTGGTGCTGCACTGGCTCTGATCTCTCGAGGAAGACTGGAAATGGGGTAGTTTCCTTGTGTGCTGGTGATATCCGACACTCGCTCAGGGGAAAATCTCTTGCGTTGCTGCATAGTCTCCCTTCTCTCAGGATTCTGTTAGGCGGAAGGGGCAATTTATATAACTCTCTTTCTTGAGGTGCATTCCACTCTCCAGGTGTCCGCCATGTGGGATGCTGGCCATTCAGGGTTTGTATCTCTTCTAGGGTACGTGACGCGCATGCAATGATACGTAGTTGCAGCAAAAATAAAGTGAAACTGCACGTCATGCATCAATCCATACCATCTACTTCTGGAACAGTTGTCTTGGGTAGTAAATGAATGACCATTTTATGTTACCTTAAGTTGTTCATCATGTCATTCTGTTTTTTACCACCATCAATAACGAAACAATTTCACAAAATAATTCTGCATGAAGGACATAACTGCATGCACATTTAAAATGAACAAAAAGTATTGTCTTTATGGGTGAACTTAAGTGTATAAAAAACCAAGCAATTAACACCAATTAAGCCATGTAAAAAATTTGTAAAAAAGATAGGTTTATTTTGTAAAAGATATTAATACACATTTATACAACATAATAAAGGCATTCAAAGCAGGTACAACCTAGCTTTCTTGAGTAATTCTATTACAAGGCATTTTAAAAGAGAATCGTGCCTTTTATGTAAATTACCAAGTAATTATGTTTTCACAATGATGATTAGAAGTACAATGCAACATTATAAAAAAACTGGTTTTAATACATTCACAGTATTGGTTCGTGGACGACCGGCCCTCAGTACGCTCCCAGCTCGGCTCGGGACTTGCCCATCTGTTTGGGCATCTTCTTGTTTGTGGTGTCCTCCAGCTCGCGAGGTTTGTAGTAGTGTGGCGCTACTTCCAGCAGCCACTTGCTGTCTATCTCGGTCACCTGTTGCAGAGCAAAGCAGCACATGGCACGCGAGCAGGTAGTGGCGATGCATCAATCACGCTACTGATTAATTCCAATAGGCAATTATCACTGTAAGTTACGGCCAATTACCGATTACGGTAAAGTTTGTTTCTCAAACTCGTTCAACCTAAGTACAGTATGCTCCTGCTAAAGAGTGTGAATTTGAACCAATCACCACGTGGATCAGCGAAAACAACAAACAACAAAGCGAAAATATACTTTAATTTAGCCATAGCATCAGAGAAGTTGTTCTGCAGAGTTGGCATTATCCTAACAGACAATAGAAATCACCTATTTCAATCAAATTTAAGAATGCCGGTGTTTCTGAATAAGAACTTGCAAGATAGTCGTCCTTACGACATTGTTCCATAAAGTTTGTAACTTCTTGTTGAATCTTGATAGTTGAAAAGAAAAATATTGATCAGTTATATTTATTGAAGTGCATTTTAACTAACATCAAATTAGGGATAGGTCGATTTGATTCCCTCGATTCCACCCATTCTATGTAATTGATTTGATTCTCGATTTTGATTCCAAACGTACAGAATTCCTAACAGCGATGTGTACTGTAAACATTTTGTACATTAACAGTAAATATTTGCATTTGTGTGCAAGATGTTATTTGNCCTAACAGCGATGTGTACTGTAAACATTTTGTACATTAACAGTAAATATTTGCATTTGTGTGCAAGATGTTATTTGAGTTGTATTTTAAGAAACCAAACTTACTAATTTAATAACGTAAAATTTACATTGTGAAAGTAGGTTATTATGACTGCTGCACATAACATACTATTATTTATTTTTGCACGGTCCTAAACCACAAAATAAAAATTAAATAAACATTACCACACAAAAATAAAAATGGCTTATGAAATTACAAAAACTGTGCAAAATATTTGCTGTTTTACTGTCATTGATCCATGACAAATAGTTGCAATGTCTATCCGACTGAAATGAAGTGTCAAAATTTTAGCNGCTGTTTTACTGTCATTGATCCATGACAAATAGTTGCAATGTCTATCCGACTGAAATGAAGTGTCAAAATTTTAGCTGCAGACGAAACAATTTTAAAAGTGACCCATTGATATATTTATTTTGACAATGCATTATAGCAACATTCTCTAGAACCACTACTGAAACGTAGGATATGTAACTGCAAAGAATATTACATACAGCATTGTAGCTGGTTGGCAAAGAACGATGAGTGTTTCATGCATTTTGGAACTGTGCGACAAGGATAAAAAAAGTTTCTATTACCGGCCGGTACATAAATTGTAGACTTTACAGTAAACAGCAACATGTGTGGAAATTGAGTTATATACCAAGTGTGACGTGCTGCAATTTATAAGACATTGATTACATTTTTCGTACATTTCAGGAAGTATAAACTGTTAGAAAACATCCCACAAAATGGTGAACGACTGTTCTGCTACATAGCATGTAACGATACACAGCGCCTGTGTTGCCAGTGCCACCTATTTTGTCTAGCGGAACTACTTTACGATGGCGTAGACACACGAAAAATGAAATAATGATGGATTGGATGGCTGGATGCCCACTGTGTTTGTTCCAGAAATAAACTTTCGCAAACAGGGGTTACATGTTCTTTGAAATTTCTTCCTTCCGGGTAGATTAAGAAACAGTTAAAGTATTCAGTGTTGGAAAATAGAGTGCCGGAATTATGCGCTGACGAGGTTAAAGTTATTGTTTGATTTTTAGTTTTCTGAATTTTGCAAAGTTCTTGACTAAATTGTTTTGAAACTAACGAAAAAATAATTTTTCATCACAGATGTGTTAAATTGTTTCAATAGAATAATTGTATATTTACCTATTATAACAAAACCAAAGGTTTGTAACAATTTTCATTTTGGAACATTTTCACTACTGGATATTGATAGTATGTAACTGGTTTAAAAAAAAAAAAAGTAATGACTCTGAATTGAGAATAAAAATTTCAGAATCGATAAAAAATTGGGTTCGACCCATCTAGTTAAAATGATATATACTAAGTTATGTATTTGAAGTAGTAACATGATGGTTTTATTGTATTAAAATAATGATGATCATCATAGTTGGCAAAGTCTAACTGATACATCACTAGTAAATAGGGGCACAACATCAACTTAATGGGGCTAAACCAAACAGAGACCACAATTCTCAGACAAGCTTTTTGTCAAATAATTTAATACAAGCTTATTTTTTTTGCATTATTTATTAATGCAATATGGAACACTTCTTTTATTTTAACATTATTCCATTCATGGTGATATCTATGCTGAAAAAATTACATCAAGGGTGCTGGTATAGTGATCAGTATGAAAATAAAAGGAATATCATTTTTTTTTGTAATACATAGTTTGTCTGCAATTAACTTAATTACGAACCCCTGAAGCACCTATAGTGCAGTTCTTCGTGAATTGTGAGATTTCTATACAAATTAGTGCAGCTTGGTTATTTAAGAATGCTTTCTATAAATAGGCACTCAATCCATGCTTAATCAGTGATGGCTTACAAGGCGTAGCAAACAATTATACCTTTTAGATATGGTGGAAATAGGCCGCTAGGCTACTGATTACATTATATAAAAAGTAGACAGAATGCACAAGTATACACAGGGCAGTACTCTTAGACACACACACACAAACACATTTTCATTGCCTGACGAAGCTGGTCCAGCAAGTGAAATGTTGCGCGACCGCGCATCAGCGTGGAAAATGTGTGTGTCTGACTTTTGTTTGTTTGTGTCTATCTACGAGTACCGCCCCGTGAGTACTTGTGCATTCTGTCTAAGTTTTATAATGTAATGATGCCTTTTATCATACCTTGATAGAAACTGCAATGTATGCCACCATATAAAGTTACATTTCTAGTAGAAATCCACCCATTAATGACGGAATGGACTCGGGAACTACCAAAGTTGCCACAACTTACTAAATTACCCTATGTACCTAATAAAAGACTATTTATTCCAAGATTATTATCAAACGTTATCATTTATGCCCTGAAAAGTTGTTGCTCCACTGTTTGATTTTTGTTTTTGACATTAATAGAGTTGAACTGCATCATAATGTTCTATGTTAAATACACAGTTAATACACTCGTTCAAAACGAGCTTTTCGCACACTTCCTCCCTGTAGTTAATAGTATTGCTCTTTCTACGAGTCAAAACACTTGTATGTTTCTATTTTTGGTTGGCAACCACATGGAATAGAGAAGTCAAAAGAATGTTGTCACAGTTTAAGTTTCAAACAAGGGCAAATAAAGGCTGTTGTTCTAGGAAATAAAACCACCTGCAATTACACAGTGACATCAGACATGGAGACTCCATCATTCAAATGACCCAAGCAGCTGAAATGTGTGTTTATTTTCTGTCTTTGTTACAAGTGCTTACTGATGATGCTTATGTGAACAATGTGTGAAATGCTGCTGCCAGATGTGCTACATTGTATTTTACGGTCAACTTATCAGCTTCCATGTAAGTAACAGCATTCAGAATAAGTAACAGCATTCAGATTAAGTAACAGCATTCAGAATAAGTAACAGCATTCAGAATAAGTAACAGCATTCAGAATAAGTAACAGCATTCAGAATAAGTAACAGCATTCAGAATAAGTAACAGCATTCAGAATAAGTAACAGCATTCAGAATAAGTAACAGCATTCAGAATAAGTAACAGCATTCAGAATAAGTAACAGCATTCAGAATAAGTAACAGCATTCAGAATAAGTAACAGCATTCAGAATAAGTAACAGCATTCAGAATAAGTAACAGCATTCAGAATAAGTAACAGCATTCAGAATAAGTAACAGCATTCAGAATAAGTAACAGCATTCAGAATAAGTAACAGCATTCAGAATAAGTAACAGCATTCAGAATAAGTAACAGCATTCAGAATAAGTAACAGCATTCAGAATAAGTAACAGCATTCAGAATAAGTAACAGCATTCAGAAAATACAAGATGCACGTGAAGTCAGTTTACGGTAACACAGCATGAAATGATGCTACACAGTAAATTTCAGTTGTAACAATAATTTTCTCTGATTAAATTATAAAAAGGAGACAGAATACGGAAGTACTCGCGGATAGACACACATACACACACAAAAGTGGAACTAACACATTTGTGTGTGTGTGTGTGTGTGTGTGTGTGACTACTCACAAGTACCGCCCTGTGAGTACTCGTGTATTCCGTCTCCTTTATATANAATAAGTAACAGCATTCAGAAAATACAAGATGCACGTGAAGTCAGTTTACGGTAACACAGCATGAAATGATGCTACACAGTAAATTTCAGTTGTAACAATAATTTTCTCTGATTAAATTATAAAAAGGAGACAGAATACGGAAGTACTCGCGGATAGACACACACACACACACACACAAAAGTGGAACTAACACATTTGTGTGTGTGTGTGTGTGTGTGTGTGTGACTACTCACAAGTACCGCCCTGTGAGTACTCGTGTATTCCGTCTCCTTTATATAATTTAATTAGCAGCCTAGTGGCCTATTCCCGCCATAATCAATAATTTGCTCCAGCGATAGTTTATCTCGCCATTGTCAGTTGTCATTACAGCACAGTTACACTGTAATTTGAGAGGAAATTAGCTTTTCCAGTAAACCAAAGTAAAAATGCAAGGATTGCCTTTTTTCCCATAGTTGTCCATTCAGTAAACATGGTACCATACCTGTCGCATGAACTCCTTGGTGGTAAAGACAAGTTCGTGGTACAAAATCCATCGTGGCAGATCTTCAAATAAACAACTGTTAGGATGGATCATAACAGACTGCTGATGTTTTACTGTCCTGTAATGACCATCTTTCGATAATCGAGCCACATGATAGAAGTATCCTGCTGTGATTGCCTTAAAGGAGAAAAAATTTATGCAAAAACCATTATTAATCAACACTGTTTTTACTGGGAAAAAATTATTCTAACATTCTCATCCCAATAATAAAAATACAAGACATTTAAATTAAAATACCTATATACATTTCAACATTTAATAGCGAAAGAAAAATTCTGGAAACTAGGTTGGATGGNGGGGGGGTGATTTTATTATCTCCAACTATTTATAGGGGTTCCATCTTAGTTGCTCATATAATCCCTCGAGAATAATGACACAAGTTAACAGGAAATGTGTGACCTAAAGAAATTCTTACTTCTTGGTGAATAAAAGACAAATATACTTATATACTTGTACTTCTGGCTTTTGGGTTGAGCCTGTCTTGTGTATTCACTGCCACTTCAAACAACCATACGGTGACCACTATAAAGGATTGACTGAGATGTGTGTAGTTTTGAAATGAATACATGTACAAATCCACTCATGAGAATTACCATGGCTATTCTGTATGTGCCTTTTTGTTATAGACATTCGGTTTGCCTCTAATAATAAGTGCTGCTCTTGTAATAAAATAAGTTCAATATTCTTACAAACATTTAACAATAAAAAAATTATGAATATTTTTTTAAAAACTACCAAGGACTGTACAACTTCAAGAACCCAATTGCATAATTAATAATTATCAAACGAGATCTCTCTTCCTACTTTTAATTTTAAACCAGTATCATAGCATATCCCAGATAATTAGGTTTAAAAAGTTAACCATGACAACAATTTAAAAAAATCAGAATAACTTGAGTGGGACTTAAATCCTGCAGGAAGTTTACCATCTACAATTCTCTCGTTAATATTCAATATCTTTTTCCATACGCCTAGGATTTGTGGGTGAGTTAGGTATCAGTGTTCCGCAGTGAAATGGTCGTTCAAAGTATCTCGCCAGCTTGGGTTGCAGAGACACCTCACATGCCACAAGATACCCTTTCCGCTCATTTCAGATGTTTATAGATGCTCAGAACCCTTTGGCATCTACTGTGCCAGCGTGTTAACCCTGATTAAAGAGCACAGGCCAGTCACCACAACTATATCTTTTTCACACATAGTCCATGACATATTTCTATGTAACATTCTACAAGAGCCTGAAAAATCCAATTACTTTTTTCCAGGTCCAATAATTATAATCAAAGAACTTTCACGGACCATAAGAATCACGAATTGTACATCAATGTAATATGGGGGTTGCACCCACAGANTATAATCAAAGAACTTTCACGGACCATAAGAATCACGAATTGTACATCAATGTAATATGGGGGTTGCACCCACAGCAAGTGGAACACACTCCAAGTGACAGAAAGGGCTTCTACAGAATAGCAAAATTTAATTTCTCTGACTTTTCCAAATTTCCCAAGCAAAAATTAATAAATTTCAAATATTGATAAGCATTCATAAAAAAAATTTTTTTAATGAAAATCTCTNTATAATCAAAGAACTTTCACGGACCATAAGAATCACGAATTGTACATCAATGTAATATGGGGGTTGCACCCACAGAACATGGAACACACTCCAAGTGACAGAAAGGACTTCTACAGAATAGCAAAATTTAATTTCTCTGACTTTTCCACANTGACAGAAAGGACTTCTACAGAATAGCAAAATTTAATTTCTCTGACTTTTCCACATTTCCCAAGCAAAAATTAATAAATTTCAAATATTGATAAGCATTCATAAAAAAAATTTTTTTAATGAAAATCTCTGCTTAAAAATGTGATTAAAATTAAATATGCAGAACTTGTTCGTAAAAATAGTTTACAGCACAAGAAATGCAATTTATACTGATGAGCGAGTTTTGATTTTTATAGCGTCGAGTCGAGTCAAGTTGTATGAAACTCGAGTCGAGTAAAGTTTCAAGTTGCATGGAAGTCAAGTCAAATCGAGTTCAGTATTAATTTTTTTTAGTTAAATTCGAGTTTGCACCATAAATGTAAATGTGTACCTACGTGCATGGGTATCATGCCCGCCCCTTATGGTCACAGTTTACTAATAAAAAGTTTGGGACTAGTTTCTACCAAAAAGAATAATTCCTTTTCAAGGTCAGTAATTCACAGCGCTACTTTTTCCTTTCTCACCCAAAATATTTCAATTTATTCAAATAAATTTCAAAGTAAAAAATTACACGCATTATTATTAGAGCATGAATCTGTTGTTTTTGCAATGATTTCACTCAAACTAGATGGAATTTGTTATTCGTTCTTTTTAATCTGTACATATTTAAGTGGAAAACACTCAAAAATATTTAACGATACGGATGAAAGGACAACCGTACGAAAGCACACTTGTCATGTAACACACATTGTCACATCACAGTCATTTTTTGTGCGATAAATTTTGTACTTTATTGAGACAATTAAAACATTTAGAACATTCACTAGCATTTGAATTTTACAAGAATTTTACATCACCTACATAGGCTACAGTTTTAGTTCATTTGTGGATACCGATATTTTAATTAAATCCCGTTCAGATCAATATTACTCCGACACAAATCCACAACCTAACTGCAAAATACTAGTAAATATTTTATTATTGATAAAATAATAATATTCCTTACATAGTACAAATGTTTCTACAAAGAAATGGCTGAAACCTAATTGTTTTTGTTTTCTTGGCAAAATGATAATTACACAAATTTGCTTCCACTCGCCCTCCACCGTCACTGAACCCCTGTGCATACGGCGCAGCGGTATTTAAGCCCACTCAATGTTTATATCACCGTTGCGCACTTTGGTCAGTTTATAAAATTGAAAAAACTTCCAAACTCTCGGACGTGACCTAAATTAGTACAATTTTTGGCATTCTTAACCGGTTTTGTGACATTCACTTTCGTCGTAACACCAACATTTTTAGTTAGAGACGTTAGTTTATAAATAAAATACACATCGGCGTGATTCTGCCCATGAATGAGCACCTTAGAGATTCCTCGCTTGATATATATTGAATCGTACGTACGACGATAACCTTTCGACCTTGCTGCCAATCAATTTATGAAATTGTTCTCGTAACAAAAAAATTTTGCTTGCGATTTTTGCGTTTCTATAGTCAATGTGATCACGCATGTAATTTTGTTATTCGCATGTATGTGAAGTAAATGAGAGATAAAATGATGTATAACAAATGGAAAATTGTAAAAATTAATGTTTACAAGAGTTATTACAGCAAAACAAGCTCGTACTGTGGTTTTAGATATACTTAAACAAGCAATTTCGTCTATGTTTCGCGAATACAGGAATTATTACAGAATTTAGTGAACAAACATAATTTCTCATTATTTTGTGTTGGCAAAAATTTCTAGGCCGTATTCATGAGACACGAAAGGTAACTGTTGGGTGCAAATATTTGTCGTTTATAACCTAAAAGCAAAGTGACTAGACTTGCACGTACAGTAACTCGATGTCTACCGTAAAAAAACTTGACTCAAGTGACGAGTCAATCTTTGTTGGCTCGACTCGATTTTTCTAGACTCAACCCATTACTAACAATTCATTACTTGCAACATAATTTTTCTCATAGCACAGGTTTTTTTGGTGCTCACATGTATTAAATATAATTAACGGTGCTGCTAATAAGAATGTATTGGCTGCATAGAAAATCTGTTACCTCATAGTGTGTTCCTGCAGGTTTAAATTTACCAGGGTCAGTCACCAGTTTCCCATACTTTTTCAGATTTTCCCCAAACATTTTTGAATTCCCTGACTTTTCCCCAAGTTTTCAAAATTTTCCAAACCTGTGGCTCATGTCTCTGTACGGTGACAAGGCATACGGCCTCTGAGCTGTAGGAATGGCAGAACGCAGCCACCATCACATTCCACGTGCAAGGGTCTGGGGCAGCCCCCCCCCCTCCCCCCACCAGGAATTGAACCTAGATTGCAGTGGTGGGAGGTCAGCTTGCTACACACAGAGCCACAAGGGCCTCTACTCTTGTAATGTCTAGGTAATAATGGCCCTCAGCGTAACAGACAAACCTGATAAGAGCACCGATACAGAGTCTGAATGACAGTGTCAGTCACACTCCACAAACTACCGTACTGAAAAACAATGTATCCGTAGTGAAGTTCTTATGTCAGAGCAGTAAGCTTAATAGACAACTTAACTATGACAATATGTACTAAGAAGTTTTTAAATCAGCCTTTTAAAATAATATTTGCTTGTAACGGTGAGAAATTTAACTAGCATTTTGCCTAGTATACACCTAGTCAAAAAGGCAAAAAATCAAAGAATGCAGAAACTTGGTGGCTCTTATCATAGTCTTGACAGCCAGTGAAGGTGAAACGAGGTGCGTATGGAGCAGCACCAGAATGTAAGGATGCGGGAAATGGGAGTGGCCCGAGAAAACCAGCCAGCCAATGGAAACGTCTGACACGTTTCCCAGAAGAGAAAATCTGGGAGCTTCTGCCAGGAATCAAACCCTGTTTTCTGGGTACTTCCGTTGGCCACCGTGGCCCCTGTTAATTCTGAAATATGGTAGAATAACATGCAGTAAACAGAAAGGAGAGCGAAAGCAGAACTTTCCTAAGTGCCCAAGTAAACACAAAGGAACTAGAGTTATGCAGAAGCTGGGACACCTTGCGGATGTTGATGATCTCTGTGGGGTTGGAGACTAGCTCTATCTCCACACGCTGCATCAGCCCGGCAAGCTGCTCCCGCACGTCACGCGCACGCTTCAAGGACCGGTGCTGGATGAAGTTCTCGTAGCACCACTGCGTCGAGTAGTCCGTGTCCAACCACTGGTTGTAAATGTTCATCAACATCAGGTGGTCCCCTCCCAGCACAAAGAAGTTCTTGCGGGCAGTGTCCGCGTGGATGATCTTGTCTTTCGGTCGGTAGAAGATGGCACTGTTCACCGACAGCATTGCAGCTATCGTGAGGATCTCCTCCGAGCACTTGTACCTGAGACATTTTAGCATCATGCATCATACCCCTCTACAACATAACACAAAAATTCAGCCTCTTCAATTTTGTCAAACAGAGGACTCTGGGACGGCCAGGGTGTTGGCACGTGCACACATGAGGTGCTGATGTCTATACCCTGGGGTCTCAGGTGGATAACAAAGCGCTAGGAAGAAGATGAACTGTTCCTGCAGTGCAACATGCATTTTAATGAGCGACTCAGTCCTCAGCACTTGGAGGACTACAACATCCTGCTAGATGTGGAACTCGTGTGGTAGAGCAGCCAGATATCCCTTCGTAAGTCACAATCCTTGGATGTATAGGATCTCATTGCCTGAATTAAGGCAAGGAATTACGACCAGTTGTATAGTTAATTCCTCTTCGTACATAGTGCAAAGTTCAGACCTGAGATTATATGTCACTTTATGAGTTTACGACACATCTGATTAATAAATGTTAAGTTTTTCAAAAAGCAAACAAAATCTTTCTATAATGGTAATATTTATTTGCAAACTTACTTTTCTGAAGCGAGAATCATCTTCCCCATCATTGGGTCAACTGGGAATTCTGCCATGCGACGCCCCAACTTGGTAAGTTCACCTTTGTGATTCAGAGCTCCTAACGCGTACAGCTGCTCCAAGGCCAGCACCTACGTAATTCAGGAAGTACATGAAAATATTATTACCCACACTGCAAAAAATATAATCAAAACTACTGATTTGGGCACATCACAACCAAGAGGGAATAATGGAACATTGACAGGTAGCAATTTACTCTACGAGAGTAGAGAGTGATAGATCTGCACATGTATGTAATCACAAATACTAAAATCAACAAAATGAATTTAACTTATTTATTGCCTGATATGACTTAACTATTGCCTCCAATTTCCGATCATATAACCATAACAAACAAATATTTCAATAGCACCCAATAAACTATAAAAAAATTACACCAGAGTTAAGTTTTTTATGAACCCTAATATGAAATGGCAAACTACTTTATTAAATACTTAAATGTTGCATGCCAAACGAATAAAATTTACAATTTATAATGCAATGTTTTGCAAATAGTATATACTAAGTTGACATGTCTAGGAACAAAATAAATTAATGCAGGATAGCAGTACATGAGATCTATTTTGGTCCTGGGCACAGCATGGATACTATGCATATATTATGTAATTCATGCCATCTTCTTACTAGCCTCTAACATTTAGCATGATAACTAGGAATGGGAAGGTTCCACATTCTCGATTCTTACTACAAACTCGATACCAATAGTGTCATGAACAACCTTTCTAATGTTCTCACAAATTCAGTAAATGTTGTTTTGCTTAAGTAACATTATCCTGATTCATAAAAACACAGGACTTGAGTCTTGGGTCCAGAGGAGTTGAGAAATAATGTACATAACCTCAAAATGCATGTTTATTTGTACTAATAGCCTAAAGATGTCATTAATAACAATTATTCAAGTAAATTTAAGAATGAATATTCACTTTAAATGAAAAACTGAATTCATAAAATTGAGGAAAATTCAATTTTTATTTATTCTAATGTTTCTGCCCAGCGTTCCTTTGTCGGCCGAGCCATGCTCAATCCCAAGGTTAAAACTGCCAGAACTTATTTATTTGCGATGACTTTTGCCAACCATTACTTGCCGAGCCGTTTGGAAACCCTTACGATACAAACCAAACCCGCAACCGATAGTTTTCGATAATAAACTGATGCGAGACATCAGGTGACTGACAACGACGTTACAGTCTGGCAAGGTTTTGATGTGTCCGTCAGAGACACTGGTTATATAACTGGATTGACTCTGTTGGCTGCTTACCGGTCCCCGACCGGTATATAGCTGGGGCGTGTGGCTTGACGGCACGGCACAAAGTCTGGCATGGGCTTGGCTGTCCTTTGCACAACTGGTTTACCTGAATTGGGCATGGCCTGGGGTATAGCTCATGACTCGGCCGCTGTTGCTGCTCGTCCGGCTGGGTCTGAACCAAGGATTGTCTATTCCCAGCCGTACTGAAAGTCCTTGGCAAAATCTCTCAATGATAGGATACGGCTCGCCGGCGGTCTTGTGGGGTGGCTGAAAGAGGGAGCTGGAGGGAACTAGTAGGTGAGGCCTTCTCCAGTTGGCGAGCGACTTGAGCTCATTCTTGTTGGGTTAGACTGCAGAGGGCAGTTGGCACTGGGTCTCAGAGGCAGTAGCTGCCCTCTTCACTCTCCACTTTGCACCACTCCTATGGGTGTATGGCATAGAGGTAAGAGGTAAGAACTAAGGTCTGCCATACTAAGGAAGAACAGGCGACGAAGATCCCTAACTAGGTGTACAGCCAGTCGAGGCCAAGCCAACCAGATTCGGACCCGATTACTCCAACCGGCGAAGTTCAACGCGGTGGTTGGTGCAGTGGGTTACTCCGGATGTCTAACAGCGACATGGGTGTGGTCCAAAAGGGGTCAGATCTCCAGAACAAGTCTTATCACTCCTTCCGGTGAAAATTACAACGCGATGGATGGAGTGAATTGGCTGGGCTGACTAGCTGCCTCGTGGATTGAGTTTCTAGTGGTTGTGGCTCTACCGTAGGTACCTTGCTGTACCTGATCCACAGTATGGGTGGCCATCTAATGTGTGTGTTTGAGACATACGTGCACCCGGTTAAGGGAGCCCACAGTCCTACTCTAGGTTCGGCAAAGAGGGTTGCAATGACGCTGTCTTCTGCTTTTCCTTAGTGGGCCAACATCTACTTGGGATTAAAGTCACAGTCACCCTAGAAATGAATACTCGGAGGTTAGGTAAGATCACGTGTTTATTCCCATGAGGAATAGACACGGTTGTCCGTACTAACTCCTAACTAACAATGAATTGTAACGGAAGTAAACTACGGTAATACCAAGTGAAGGGGACCTGGGTATTAACTACGGATGCGGCTAGGTCCGGAAGATGTATTGAAGGTAGAGGTAGTCCTTCGTGAGGAAGGCGGTGTAAGTAGAGAGCTCCAGCACACGNAGGTCCGGAAGATGTATTGAAGGTAGAGGTAGTCCTTCGTGAGGAAGGCGGTGTAAGTAGAGAGCTCCAGCACACGAAGTGGTGGAGCGAGCTGCTGAGTAACAACTGGCGAAACGGGGCCTGTGCGCTCGCCTATATGGACGGCTGGCTGCNAAGTGGTGGAGCGAGCTGCTGAGTAACAACTGGCGAAACGGGGCCTGTGCGCTCGCCTATATGGACGGCTGGCTGCGGGCCAGTCGGGTATCTTCATGCTGGAGCTCCTCTCATAGCGGTGAAGGCCGCTCTATCTCTCAGGGGAGACTGAAAGTGCAGTTTTCCTCGTATGCGAGTTGCATCGCTCCCGCAAGCTTAGAGGCAGTGCTGGGCTGCCTGGCTGGCTTCTATCGCATGTGGGGGGTGGCGTGACATCTGACATAAAGTTGAGACTGTCTTGACTGCCGTGTCCATGGGTGCCCCCTTGCCTAGGGGCATGCTGGTAGGTATTGGTAGCAAGTCGTCCAGGGTTCAAACCCCGCCTGGGGTGACATGATGAAACGATGAGATGACGCAAAGTCGTGTTAATATATATATGTCAGTACGCACCACGCGTCAAACCACACTGTTAAAATACTGGGTCTTGCGTCTATAACCTTATACCAAANATATATGTCAGTACGCACCACGCGTCAAACCACACTGTTAAAATACTGGGTCTTGCGTCTATAACCTTATACCAAAATCAGTTTACAATAGCAAGGTCATACATTGTTCGATACAGTGTCAGAGATTGTGTGATTCGTTCTCTTTGTCGTTAACCTACGAGTGCCATAATCATGTAAGAAGAATAAGAATAAAAGATGCATTCTCACTATCGCCGACCTATGAGTGCAGTAAACACATTAGGAGAAGAATAAGTGTAGTCAATAGAACATGAAAAAATGCTGCGGGATGTAAACAACACCGTCGATAGTACCAGCTGTCTACTATCCGCATTGTTTTGCATTCCCATNAAAAAATGCTGCGGGATGTAAACAACACCGTCGATAGTACCAGCTGTCTACTATCCGCATTGTTTTGCATTCCCATAGTCTTAAAAAAACTATTGATGCTTGCAAACTTTGGTGAACGTACAGTCTGTTTTGAATGGACATTAAGGAAAACAAACAATCTGCGATCGTTGAATACGGTAGGCAATTAGCATTTGTTTATGTGGGAGTTTTGACGGGACCAAAATTAATAAATGGGAAATACTGTAAAACGTTAATAACGGGAAAGAATAATTGAGAATCCACTGTAATGTGATTCTTATTAAAGTGGCATTCACAAGTTTGGAAAATACTGTTAGCTTTTCTTGCGCAAATAACTTGTATTTTCTTAATAATAAATATGGTTGGAACAAAAATTCATGTCATATTGAATTCTCAATTATTTTCTTTACATTTTTCAATTTTTTTGATACTTCGATACATTACAGAATCTATAGGTATCGAGGAATTAAATAATCAAATGGCACATCTCTACTGATTATATTATAAAAAGTAGACACAATGCAAAAGTACTCACAGGGCGGTACTCGTAGATACACACACACTAACAAAATGCAGACANATAAAAAGTAGACACAATGCAAAAGTACTCACAGGGCGGTACTCGTAGATACACACACACTAACAAAATGCAGACGAACACATTTCCCTCACTGGTTAGGTCAGCTTCACCAGGCGGCGAGCCGTGCACCACCAAAACTGGCCTAACCAGCGGAACATTACGCGACCGCGCATCCGCNCAGCTTCACCAGGCGGCGAGCCGTGCACCACCAAAACTGGCCTAACCAGCGGAACATTACGCGACCGCGCATCCGCATGGGAAATGTGGTGGCCTCACTTTTGCTTGTTTAGTGTCTATCTACGAGTACCGCCCTGTGGGTACTAGGGCATTCTCTCTACTTTTTATAATGTAATCAATAGCCTAGCGGCCTATTCCTAACATTTAGAATGGTGTACTGAANTCTCTACTTTTTATAATGTAATCAATAGCCTAGCGGCCTATTCCTAACATTTAGAATGGTGTACTGAAAACAAAGATACTGTAAATAAAATTCCTTATTTATGTTCTCAGATTATAGCAACTAGGAGGGTTATAGAAAATGGCCCAAAAACTGATCTTAAGTTGCGTGGTAATGGGTGTGTTGTAAGTAAGTCAATTACGGTATATAATTTGTAAAGTGTTCAACATCTGGAGGGTCACTGGTTTAACTTTTGTTAACATACCATCTCTCAGAGACAGTATACAAATACTTGTCACAAAACATGACGAGAGCCAAACTGAGGTGTACAATGAGCTGGGAATACGAAGATCTTCAAAAGGGTCTTGCAAGACAAAGAAAGTTTGCTTTGGGGTGGCTACGTGTAGCAAGATGGCTTTATTAGCGTGGCGACCAGTGAGAGAACTGCCTTTGTAGTACTGCAGTGACAGTTCATGTTCACGGCATCTGTACGCAGCCCAAAGATCTGCACTGATTGGGGTGCAGCACTTTTCGGGGAACATGGGATGACAGTCAAGAGTTGAGGTTATGCATTCAACGTTTGCGTGAACTACAAGTGGAAGGCAGCAGTGATCTCAATCAAAATTTACGTTAAAGGATAATCTGGGAGTGAATTACAAGTTACACTAAACTAAATTTGCAGCTAAGAACCGCACACATATGCAAGAATAACCCAGGATTCAACCCTGGAACAATAAGGAGTTCACCTTCCAAATATCTTGAAAAAAAGAATAAATCATCACATTGCAGAATAGAGGTTAGAAATATGATTAAAATCGTGTGCATGACTAATCAACGCTACGATGAAATATGCCAAACCACAGTCAAGAGTTATCATGTAGAGGTGACGCAGCACCACACTCGCTCTGTGCGACACTCACCAATGACTCATGTGGTGGAGGGTCGAGGAAGTCAAAGTTNCAGCTTCACCAGGCGGCGAGCCGTGCACCACCAAAACTGGCCTAACCAGCGGAACATTACGCGACCGCGCATCCGTATGGGAAATGTGGTGGTCTCACTTTTGCTTGTTTAGTGTCTATCTACGAGTACCGCCCTGTGGGTACTTGGGCATTCTCTCTACTTTTTATAATGTAATCAATAGCCTAGCGGCCTATTCCTAACATTTAGAATGGTGTACTGAAAACAAAGGTACTGTAAATAAAATTCCTTATTTATGTTCTCAGATTACAGCACTAGAAGGGTTATAGAAAATGGCCCAAAAACCGATCTTAAGTTGTGTGGTAATGGGTGTGTTGGAAGTAAGTCATTAAAAGAAGTTTGGTGGATAGCGTAAATTACGGTACATAATTTGTAAAGTGTTCAACATCTAGAGGGTCACTGGTTTGACTTTCATTAACATACCATCTCTCAGAGACAGTATACAAATACTTGTCACAAAACATGACGAGAGCCAAACTGAGGTGTACAATGAGCTGGGAATACAAAGATCTTCAAAAGGGTCTTGCAAGACAAAGAAAGTTTGCTTTGGGGTGGCTACGTGTAGCAAGATGGCTTTATTAGCGTGGCGACCAGTGAGAGAACTGCCTTTGTAGTACTGCAGTGACAGTTCATGTTCACGGCATCTGTACGCAGCCCAAAGATCTGCACTGATTGGGGTGCAGCACTTTTCGGGGAACATGGGATGACAGTCAAGAGTTGAGGTTATGCATTCAACGTTTGCGTGAACTACAAGTGGAAGGCAGCAGTGGTCTCAATCAAAATTTACGTTAAAGGATAATCTGGGAGTGAATTACAAGTTACACTAAACTAAATTTGCAGCTAAGAACCGCACACATATGCAAGAATAACCCAGGATTCAACCCTGGAACAATAATGACTTCACCTTCCAAATATCTTGAAAAAAAGAATAAATCATCACATTGCAGAATAGAGGTTAGAAATATGATTAAAATCGTGTGCATGATTAACCAACGCTACGATAAAATATGTCAAACCACAGTCAAGAGTTATCATGCAGACGTGACGCAGCACCACACTCGCTCTGTGCGACACTCACCAATGACTCATGTGGTGGAGGGTCGAGGAAGTCAAAGTTNGTGACGCAGCACCACACTCGCTCTGTGCGACACTCACCAATGACTCATGTGGTGGAGGGTCGAGGAAGTCAAAGTTGACCAGGTCACTGATGCCCAGAGCCTTCAAGGTCAGCACCACGTTGCCCAGGTTGACGCGCTGTATCTCCGGTACTGTGTTGTCGTCCAACTCGTGTTTGTACGCCCACGCCGTGTACAGTCGGAAGCACTTCCCCGCGGCCACGCGTCCCGCGCGGCCGGCCCGCTGGTTCGCAGACGCCTATCAAGCACCACCATCGCATGCTTACTTTATAACCAGGATAACATTCCAGACAGCTTCACTACTAAGTGTGACGTTAGCGCATTGCAGAACACACGCACTGCTGCCAGGTAAGCTTAAATATTTCATAAGTAAAACAGACAACTGTACTGATTTCCAAAATGTGTTGCACATAATGGCAAAAAAAAAAAATCATTACAGTTAGAAATTGAAGGAAATGTAATCATACTAAAAGACTGTATGATATCACTTTTTTTTGCTGATACCGCTGATACTTGATACAGATACCCACATTAAGAGTGATTTTTATGTGGTAAGAGAATATTGAGTTGCTGTCACAATTTATTATTAAAAATCATTTCACTATGCAGTTTAGACCATTTAAAAACTTCTTAGTCATTATACTAGTTATTGAGCATTCTACTCCAAAACACCACAAACACAGTTTTACTGGCGAATCTATAAAGTACCTATGCAACACATAAATTGAAACATAATATTTTTAACAATTACATTTTATGAAAAGTAACATGTTATTATATACACTCCAAGCATCATTTAAAGTTAGTATAACGTACATGGTAACATTGACAAATAGAAAATAAATACAGTAGTATTAGTGTAAAGTATCTGCAAAATATTTTACTGATGCTACAGATACCGATACTATTGATATCAGTCGATAACTGGGTATCTGTATCTATATCGGCCTAGCCCTAAAAATACAAGTAATCACACTCACCTTTGAAATAGGAACAACTATGAGGGACTCCATTCCAGTGCGAGAGTTGAAGTTGTTCTGCTTACAGAATCCTGGGTCAATTACATATATGATATTGTCAATTGTCAGAGAGGTCTCCGCTATGTTCGTAGCCAACACGACCTGTCAATGGATTAAATATAAAAATTATCAATGCAAACTTGCAAATATACATAGATTTTAGTTATTGTAAAGATNTCCACTAAGTAATAAGGGTATAATCACTAGAAATACTTTTTATGGCAAAACAACGTTTGCCGGGTCAGCTAGTTTATATATAAAAATACCTTAAAAAATGCACCTAAGCTGCTGTACACACTTTGTAAAATAATTATAAGGGATGAACCTACCCCTCTAGGCCAGCCCAAAAAATGACTGATGACGCGAAGTGTGGGTAGAGCAACAAAGAAATTAAGATTGGTGAAGAAAAGGGGGCGGGGGAGGGTATAAATTTGAGAGGGTGCCCCAGAGAGCTCACTACGCTACGACAGTATCCGCTGCAGTGCCCACATAAGATTACTTGTATAAAAAAATTCCTGGCCACCTGAAGCAGAAGACTATTTCGTAGCAGTAAAAATGTGTTCCACCGTCCAGGCATGGGCAACACAGATCAGAGGAATCTCCACCATGTTACCCACATGCGAAAATCAGGGTGACCCTGTTGGGAATGAAACCCGGTTCACCTTGGTAGAAGGCGAGTAGCCTGACTACACCACCACAGCCCATTAAGCTTCATCAAAGGGACAGACCTGTATAATGGATGATAATGAGGTATCGGTGGAAAGGTAATGAAATGCAGTTGGGAGGAAAACCGGAAAAGAAGTAACCCCAGGAAGCACGCCACTGATTGAACTTGGATCACTGAGGTGGAAGACTCACACAATGATCGCACAGCATCCAAGAGTCTTGTGCNTCACTGAGGTGGAAGACTCACACAATGATCGCACAGCATCCAAGAGTCTTGTGCGGCCTGGTAAAAAACCAACTTCAAAAACTTGATGAAACACTGTGAGTGCTGACCTTGCGGGCACCTGGAGGCGTGGGCATGAATATCTTGGCCTGCATGTCGCTGGGGAGGTTGGAGTACACGGGCAGGATGATGAGCTCCTTGATCTTGGAGCCCAGCTTGCGGACACGCTCCTGCAACAGCTCCTGGCACGTCTCTATCTCCTCCTGCCCCGTCAGGAACACCAGGATGTCCCCTAGAGGCTGGGTGGCATGGATCTGCAGCACCGACACCACACATGCATCTATGTAGTCTGCTTCTGGGGCCTTCGTGTAGTAGATGTCTACGGGGAAGCGACGTCCTGCAAACCAATTGGTAAACAGTTTTATTCTGTGCACTAGCTAACCTATCACATTCTGAGGTTACATAGAGATGTATTTCTCAATTTCAAAAATTACGCAAAAATTGATTTAGAACACTTGTGTAATCTGCGACTCACAAATCAAGGTTTACAGTGTACAATTATACCTATTCAAATTATAAATATTATGTTATTGAGAACTAATCTGTATTGTTCTGTGCTAAAAATTAAAGGTGGTTTTTTTTAAAAAAAAAAAAAAAAACACTTTTCACAAAACAATTTACAACAAACACACCTGGTATCCTGAAAATCGGCGCATCATCGAAATAGTCTGAAAATTTCTGTGCATCCAGAGTGGCACTGGATATCAATATCTTGAGATCTGATCGGAACCTCGCTACATCTTTCATCAGTCCAAATAATATGTCTGTGTGCAGAGTGCGTTCATGGGCTTCATCAATAATCATTACACTGTAAAAAAAAGTCAAAGATTAACCCGTTTAATAATACAGTACTACTTCATTTTATAGGAGATTCACAGGTTTTTATTACTGACCTGTAACCTTGCAGATCTGGTTCAGATAGGAATTCTCTCTGCAAAGTTNAGGAGATTCACAGGTTTTTATTACTGACCTGTAACCTTGCAGATCTGGTTCAGATAGGAATTCTCTCTGCAAAGTCCCGTCCGTCATGTACTTGATGAATGTACGCTCAGAAGTGCAGTCTTCAAATCTTATGCTATAACCAACCTGGAAAAAAAAAGTTAAATGGTTGAATTAACAAATGTATTGACAAAGTGGCACAGTAGATGTGTGTCTATTGTAATATCAAAACTATTAAGAAAGTAACTTTCAAAACGTTTACATCTGTCACATCTACACAGCTGAACAGCAANATTGTAATATCAAAACTATTAAGAAAGTAACTTTCAAAACGTTTACATCTGTCACATCTACACAGCTGAACAGCAAAAAACTTCACAACCTGTTTTACGAAACATAGCAGAATAGACATTTTGAAAATGTCTCAAATTAAAATAGTTTATAGTAACTACGCCTCAAAGACTGAAACAGCATTTTTTAAAAATGTATTCAAAAGGTGACTGTCTTTACACCCTGAAGATACAAAATACAGCAGAACCCCACTGTTAAGAGCCCTCACAGTTTTCAGGAATAGGGTTGTTAGTGAGGGATGGTCTTAATAGTGGGTTTGGAAAATCTCACATATTTTGACACTCATCCACTTTTATATATGCACTGCTGGGAGTAGTATTAAAGCAATACATAGCAACATATTTTTCAGCTGATTTCTCTCAAATTTGCAACTTTTTTTTTTTTTTACAGATATTTCACAGTTTCTCAAAAATGGGTTTTTAAGGGGGTCAGTCCCGGTTGAATTAATTTTTTTATTTTCCAACAAAAATTCTATTTCAGGAGGCACATTACAATTTTTGGCACGACAAAGACTGAATAATACCATCGTTAAGGTTCTTGAATTGTTATATCTTCTCTGTATTTGATATTTTCTCACTTGTAACAGCCAAAGTGAAATAATTGATTATTTTGTGGGAGTGACTACAAAAGTGCTATGGCATTCAAACAGAACTGATTTCAGAAAACGCATTAAGTTATACTATTATGCTATGTCGTCAGAAAAATCCACCCAAGATCTAGGTTTGCAGGTAGTAGCCATAAATAAAAAAATCCAAGATGGCGGACATGATCTCCTTTAAAGGAGAGATGGTCTTAATGAAAGAGGTTGCTACAGTGAGGTTTCTACAGTAACAAAGAGTAAATAAAACGGCAGAGAACAAGCCATTATGGGAACACCACAACTGATCTAGTGCAACACACCAGCTTTCATCACCTCGTTCCCCAACTTGACAGACATCTCCTCCGCAACACGCGCAGACACGCTCATGGCGGCCACCCTCCTCGGCTGGGTGCAACCTATCTTCTTGCTGTCATTGGTGAAACCTGCTTCGTGGAGGTACTGCGGGATTTGGGTCGTTTTCCCAGAGCCGGTCTCCCCTTCAACGATCAGAACCTACAACAAAGTATACAGTCTAAAGTTATCCGGACCAGTAGGAATCAAAGGTAATTCGGATAATCAAAAATCCGGTTAACGGCATTATGTTGAAAAAGAAGATTAAATAAATTTGTAAAAAATCATTTTCACACAACGTACAATTTATTACACATGCATAGAACATAGTAAGCTTATCCAAAACAGAAACTGTATATAAAATAAAAAAATTAAATCAGTTAGCAACTAACCACCTCCCTACCGGACGTGTTTGCTGTGAACACCACGTGAAAGGGGACTTCACAAGAGTCGACACAAGCGCTTGTCTCTCCTCCGCGGGTAAGGGTACCACTGTGATGAAAAAGACTTACATGTTCTTTCTATTTCATTTATTTTTAAAACGAGTCCGGATAACTGGTTGTCCGTATAACAGACGTTCCGATAATCTGCTTTCCACTGTACTGTTCAACTTGAACCTTATCTGCANATAACTGGTTGTCCGTATAACAGACGTTCCGATAATCTGCTTTCCACTGTACTGTTCAACTTGAACCTTATCTGCGACTACTTTTTCCTCAGATAAATTTTTTTTGATTGCATGGTTTTTGCAAAATAATACACCAAAGTCAAAATTTTTATTATTTTTGTAATTTAGAAATAAAATAAACCAAACTATTTGCAGAAAATTTAACAAGGGCAACTGAAAGGTCTTGTACTATTTATTTTAAGGTATGCTTAGCAAAAGTTACTTTGCAAAAATTCAGAGACAACATTCAAAATTATTAGTCCGGTGAAGTAGTGTGATTTTTTTAGGGTCTCCCCTCGAAATGCCGGCAGAGCCTACTACTAATTGTAGGTATTTAAATAACTGCTCTGAGATAAGGGTTTGTACTCCTCTGTAATAGAAATAACTTTTTTAAGAACACATTAAAAATTTTCACAAAAAAATTATTTATACTATGAAGAAAGAACACTGTAACTTACCAGTTGCAGTAAATCATAATGAGATATGCCATCGCTATGAAACTCTGCAGTTATTTACAAGGAGAAAGGTATTCAGATACATACATGTAGTATTGCTATTTATAAAAAATGTGTTGCTTTTGTTATATGTGATTCTAAAGCTATTTGACCTGTTCATGCAATAATACATCCTTTGCTGCAATGTCCACATTTTACTTTGTGCTTACACCTGCTTTGCAAGGAAAAACATATCTTGGATAGCATTTCCACAAGTCAAAAAATATTAAAAACTTATACCCCTGCTTTTCACACATAAATCTTAATTGATAAAACTAAAACTACAATTTCCCTTGCAACAAGTGCATCACAAACAGGATCGATGTGATAAGTGTGTTTCTGGCCACAGACAGAGTGAGGCACTAGCGCTTCTGTGGCTAATGCTAACGGCCATATACGTATACAGCTGATTTGTGTTACAGTTAATGTAAAATGGCACAAAACATCAATTTTCGTGTCACGTTATAGATATGTATTTAAACTGAGTCAGTTAATTTTTTAAATTTTAGTTTCCACATTTTGAATACAAACTTTTCTTCATGTCCATTTTTGTTACCCCTCCTGGACAATGTCAAATCTTAAACCCACTGCAACCTAATTTTACAGTAAAACCACAATAATTATCACAAAAGACATGCAGTGAGGTTGGAGACAACTTTCCAACCACAGAATATTCCAATGAACCAACACAAATTGTAATTTCATGAACAAAAAATGGAATACATTGTAATTTGAATCTTCAAAAGACACCGCCATGTCACAGAAACATACCTGATGATCTTTTATTGCTTGGATCAAGTCTTCCCTGAAAGGAAAAATTGGAAGACTTCTTTTTGTTTCTTCAATGTTTAACCTCTTCTTTTGTGCTTCTGTTATTTTAACTGTCTCTTCCTGCACGGGGGGAAAAAAAAAAAGACCTTTAAATACAACTCATAATCATAACTTTTAGGAAATAAGTTCCAAATATTTGCTAAAATTAAGAATACAGTATATATACATAGTAAAAGTGACTACAGGCAAAGACTGTTCATGCCAGGAGTTTTCCAAATATCTCGATTTACATATGGTAAATATAATACCAAAAGACACACACAACATAACCTGAAGCAGCTTATAATTCTGAATACAAACTGTGTAGGTACTACATAATCAGTCTTTTGAACTTATGACCTTTTAAAATTAGTCCCCATACGAGCAATTATTTTACTTCTGTGATAAACGTAATGATTGAGAGAACTGAAAATAGCCATGGGGCACTGCACGCGCAACTAAACTGTCAGCGGAAATTACAGAAGAATAAAACTGCACTGGCCTTGACTTCCTTCGAACCTGGCATCTGGAGTGCTTGAATAAATTCAATCTGATCCTCGAGGACAAGATCGTAGTCTCTGTTTTCATCGTTCCTCCTCTTCTCTTTCGCGTCTCGAGCACCAAACCGGAAGACTGCTGACGACATCTGCTCTTCCTCCCATTTCCGCTGCTCGTAATGGGGCACCTTCTCTCTCTCATCAACTTCGTGATATTTCTCATCTGCTTTGCCCTGGTTGGAAAAAAAAAATGTTAATTAAGAAACTACATTACAAAACTTATCAAGAATGGAGACTAATTTTGTTCCAAATAATACCTTTAATACACCAACTGTCTTGTTGCAAATGGAATAGCCAATAAAGAAGAATATGCAACAACAAATAGAAAGGCAAAAAAAAAAGCCTTTGGCTAAAAAAAAAATTTGTCAAATCAATAATTAAAATAATATTGAAATACTACAGTTAAACTTTTAAAATTTAATTAATTTACTTAAACTTTTATACTGGGCAACTCACAAAATAAAGGACCCTAAACTTAAACATGAAAATGGCTCTCATATCCATGGCTTTTGCACAATTTGAACCTGCAACCTCAAGGCTTGGAGAAGAAAACACATTAGCGACCTTGGCCACTGTTTGCATTTGCAAAATTCAACATTGTGCCAACTAAATGAACATTCCCTCTCGTAAAATAGCTTCTGAAGGACAAGGGCAGCAAGAGTGAAGAACATGTTTATGCAGTTAGGGTTTATAGAAGTTGTAAAAATGGAAACTTTTGCAACTACAAAGTGTAGCAGCTATTGCACAATTAGTCAAAAGGAGGTGCCACAAATGTCTGAAGACCCAGATGCATCCAGAAAACTGATAAAAAAAAATTGTTTATGTCTAAAACAATTTTTTTATTCAACAACTCATTACTTCTCAAAGTGTAATTGACACAAGCGTAGCAGTGATTTGCAGAATAAGCCACTCAACTCTGCCAAAAAAAATCCTGTTGAGTAAAAAATGACTATTCCGTTGATGTTCCAGTAACAAAAATGCTCTGAACAAAAATATAATTTTTCAAATTAGTTGAAGAGTACCTAATAAAACTGCTCGTAGGCAGAGCGGAGAGGTTTGGGCGGCACTTAACAACAGGTATGGAAAGAAGGGTTGTGCAAATATTCGGTATGTTGAAACTAAAACAAAAACTTTAATTTTCGTTTTGGTATAAGAAATTAGGATGCCAAAAGTTGTAACTACATGCAAATGCTAAATTTAGATGGATATTCTGATATTTAATGAACTTTAATTCAGGGTACTGGCAAAGGAAATGTTTGTCTGTAAATATTCCTGTTTACCCCCCTCCCCCTCCACATTATTTTATAAACAAAATAACTACATACAACAGAAATTTAAATATGTATAGGCACCCCGTAGTAAATACTCTATATCTTAATTTTTTTTGTTTAGTTTTGCAACTAATTTGTTATAATAAACNAAAAAAAAAAAAAAAAATACGAAATTCGTTATAAATTTTTGTAAAGATTGAGATTTTATGAAATTATTTTTCATTTTTGTTTTAGTTTCATAAAGTTCATTAAATATTTTTCATTTTCATATTGTGAGAAAATAGTTTCATTCACACAACCCTACTTGAAAGCCATTGAGGGTGAAATGAGGTGATTATGGAACAGTGTTGGAATAACTGAGAAAACCTGCTGACCAGCAGCATCGTTCGCCACAATTCTCAAACGTGAAAATCCGGGAGTTACTCCACCGAGAANAGGGAGGGAGGGAGTATGGAAGGGATGACAGAAAATAAAAAGTTGTATTGAAAGGCAACACAGCCGACAGACACTACCTTGCGTGCATCATGAGGCATGTGGTACCTCTGCACCCGCTCCAACTCACGAGCATGTTCGTGATCTTTTGCAAGCTGCAGCAGTTTCCTCTTGTGCTCTCGCTCCTTCCGTTCTCGTTCGCTCAAGCTGAAAAAACCACACTTAGTATCAAAAAACAGATGCATTAAAAAGCATTCTCTACTCACCCATTTAAATGACTAATACATTTAAACTGTCAATAATTCTTTAAAAAAAAATATGGTTACATCATATACCTTGTTTATGTATGCAACTAATTATTTACGTATTCATTTTTTTTTAAATTATTCATTCAATTCCACAATTAGCTGAATAACTCTGGAATAAAGAATTTGTAATAAAAATAACAAATTATTAAATATGAAATTTAAAAATAGTTTAGAAAAAGATCTGTTAAAGTAAGTAAAATACAAACAACACAATCACACGTAAAGTAATAATAATAAACATTATAAAATATATAGTATTATATCTGAGCTAATCTTACTTGGTTTAAAAATTCTTTTATTCCCTACGTACTGCAAAAACACTGTTAATCATGTAATTTATAAACAGATCTCAAGAATTTTTTAACATTGAATACTTTTATGATATATCTTGGTAAACTATTAGACCTATACGTTTTTGGACCCAAGCAAGCAATTTCTTGTAGGTATAAGGAACTTGAATGTTGTATGCTTCTTAATTTGATAGCATTCCTTGTAAAATGTGTGATTGTATAACTGGAAGGGGGGAATAATACCTTGGGAGTCGACCTTATAGCATTATTTATTAGTGAGATACGAATACTAACATCAGTTTTTTAAATGGCTCCATGCATCCATTGGACAAAAGTTCAATGAAGCTCATCAAGACCTATTCAAAAATGTATCACAATGTACCCGTCTAATAAACAGATCGTTAAAAACCTCCACAGACATTGGTACTCATAAGATTCACGAAGACCCGTAATTTAATGGCTTGCGTCACGATTGCGCTGCATGGTAGAGTACAGTATGACGTTGACGCTCTGCATCTGATGTAGAGGTGATGCAAACAGAGAAAGTACCCAGAGTTGCGTACCCCATTCTACAGAGGTTGCGCTTAGAGGAAAAAAAAGTAACACACATGGCATGATGGCTACTCAGTCAGTCATCTGTGTGCAGTAGAATACAGTACACTGCAAGGTGTGAGTTGTCGTAACGGAAATGCACTCCAACAACAAGAAGGTATAAATGCTGCTAATCTATGGAGAATGCAAGTTAGCAGATGAACGTGTTTGTATTATTTTACAGTAAAATGTAGTACGTTCAAGTGAGTTGTACTGAAACCCACACACAGTTCTGTTATTACCATCATCAATAGCTTGGTTTGCCGACTCGTCGTTCATTGTGTTGAATGTCTGCGTAATGCTGGTCAGACGGAGCAACTACACAGAGAGCAATACCCTGACAGGACCCCACCATCCAGACGGATGTTTTCCCGCCTTGTTGCGAGGCTTTGAGAACCGAGAAATCGGAACCCACAGCAATGCAATCATTGTACAACTCACACAGATGAAGCTGCTGTAGCAGTTAATCCACACGTCGGCACACACTAACTTGACGAAGAAATTGGCATTCCGAAAAATGAGTGCACATCGCATTCTTAAGCGTAATAAATTTTATCCCTATCATGTACACTTACACAACAAATTGCATGGGAATGATTTCCCTATGTTCTTTTTACTGATGAATCGTTGTTCAACTCGGACCAAGTGAATACAAAGAACATGCATTAGGCCGCTGAGAACCCACGATGGCTTCAACAGATGGACCATCAGCGTCAATGGAGAGTAGAGTTAACGTCTGGTGTGGGATGGTTGGCAATGAGATTATAGGGCCTTATTTTGTGAATGGTAACCGAAACGGCAGGGAGTATGCCATCTTCATGCAAACAATTCTTCCTGGTCTTCTGGAGGAGATACCTCCAAGGAACAGAATGATAATGAGGTTATTGGTCGTGGAGGACCAATTCAGTGGCCTGCTCGGTTACCTCAATCAAAAGAAGATATTTAAACAATTCCAGAGAGCATGCAGGAATACATTGTGCGTGCTTGTCGTGCTCTTCAGCTGGCAACACTGGAGGAATTAGTGTTGTCATTCATCCAGCGACTGAACTTCACTGCCAATAGCCGCCACTTTGAACATATAATGTGAATGTTCTACTCCTCGCAGTATCCATACGGATAGTACTACTAAAGGGTTGTACAGATCCCACTTTCTGTGTCGTATTTAACGTTCATGTTATGAAGGTGTGCACTGTGCTACATGTTTAAATAGGTCCTGACAAGCTTCATTGAACTTTTGACCAATAGATACATGGTGACATTTAAAAAACTGATGTTAGTACTCGTATCTGTCTAATAAATAGTACTATAAGGTTGACTCCACAGCAGTATTATTTCCCCATTCCAGTTATACAATTTTGCTATGAAACACTTTTTGATTTGGAGCCTCGGTACGGAGTTATTGCGGGGTGATCAAGATAAATGGGATGCCATATACATAAATATATATATAATAAAAACTACATATATATATATATATATATATCCTTATTGCTGATTTACATGAGGCCCAATGTAAAATATAAATTCCAAATACATTTTGAAAAAATTTTTTTTTACAGAATTTTTGAACAACAGGGGGAGTAAGATATCTTAAATTAGTTATTAATTCTTACTTCTTCCAACAGCTTGTCTTGTGATCCAAAAACTAGTGTCATGCTTTTATGGTTATTTAACTAATGTAAAAAAAAACATAATTTAAGAAAAAGAGAAATAATTCCTTTAGCTAAAACAGTTCCGTTGAGAGATTCAAGCGTTTTGGTCAATAATGTCAGTAAGATCTTAGCCTCAAAAATTTGTAGATGTAATCTGATTTGTTTGTACTACAAGAAGACCTCTGCTTTCAAACACTCGACCTTCTCATGCGTCCATAAGTACAGGACAACCTGCATGCAGAGTTATAGCGCAAATAACGTAGAAGCAGTAAATACACCACGCGAACAGCTAATGGTATGGCCAATTACATTTTCTTTTATTTAGCAACAGGAGCTATCACTACTTCAATGTGCATGCAGAAAAAAAAACCAAACTCCCACTCACACGTCTTCTTGAAACAGATACTCATCGTCAATAATATCTGCTTCAAGTTCTGAAACTTTGTCTTNTAAAAACCCAACTCCCACTCACACGTCTTCTTGAAACAGATACTCATCGTCAATAATATCTGCTTCAAGTTCTGAAACTTTGTCTTCTTTCCTTTTTTCGAGATATTTCCTTCTCGACTCGACACGTAATTTTGGTATTATTTTTTCACGATCTTCTGCTTTCAATTTTAATTTCTTTGCTGCTTCTTCATATGTGCTTTTCTCTGAAATTAAAAAGAAACATGGATAATATAGAAGTACTGACATAAACAGCTGGTAATCTGCACTGCTGAAATGACCAAACTTTTGGTTTGGAGCCACACATCAGCGAGCTTGAGCAACGTCACCAGGAAGTCCACTCACAATTCCTGGAATCTCCGAGATAACGCACATGGGGTAGGGGGTATAACAGAGCAGGTTAGAGTGGAGAGGATTTGGACGGCTCTTTAACATCATCAAGGTCTTGAGAGCAGATGAGGGTGGAGAGGGCACCAGAATGCAAGGGCAGGGGAAATGGGAGATCCCCAAGAAACCCCACCAATCAGCATCATCATCCAACATGATTCCCACGTGCGAATATCTAGGAGCAGCCCCGCCGGGAATTGAACCCGGTTCACCTAGGTGGGAAGCAAGTCGTCTGAACATTACACCACCATGACCGCTGGGCGGGCTAGAGCCTGCCACATCACACAGAGAAAAACAGAAAAAAATGTCAGTGTTTACCACTTCTCTCATACATCCCTTCATTTTCAAAGCCATCCGCTGCTATTGATGAGAGTACATTATCATTTCTGTTTTCACTGTTAACACTGCCTACATGGATTTGCTATAACTACACAGATACTTCGAACCTTGAAAACTAATTTATTTTTGCAGTCCTGAACTTATTGATCAGTTAGTAGGAAGAATAGAGCGCTGTTTTTTCAGGTTACCTCCTCTTCCTCGATAACCCCTCCAAGAGATGGTGGCTAAACCAGGGCAGTTTGTAGCTTTCGTCCTGACTTGCAGATATGTGGAACGCAGTACACACTAGGGTAGTGACACAAGCATGCATGTAGGTAGTCCATTCACGGTTACTTCCAACTTTTATGAAGGTTCTGCTTAAGTTATACTTTGGGGACATTCTTCTACCTCGCAAACAAAGCGTAACCAAGTCTATAAAATTACACCAAAGGGACTATGCACTAAATGTAATAATATTTTGCATAAGAACTATTTCTTACTACACACTTATTTTTTCAATGTTTTTAATTGCATTAATTACAAATGACTAATTTTTACAGGCAAAAATTAGTAACAAATAAATTTAACCAAAAATAAGGTAGACCTACTTTTATGTTAACAGAAGTATAAAATGCTTGTGATATGAGACATATTTAGGAAAGATCTATGCAAGTCATACATGGATGATTTATCAAAGGTTTGATTCAAAAAGTGTGAAGAAACGATAAATAGACTATACATGTGCGTCTGCACACATTATTCCATCACCTTTTCCATTTTTTGTCAGCACACTATCTTTTTTAGTGTGTCCTTGCAACACTTGTAAAATGTTTTGTCTCTTGAAAATGTGTTTCCAACCAAAATATGCTCCCAACTAAAGAAACATCACGTCCACAATGTTAAGCTATCACACTGAAATTTTGCCGTATAGGAGGATTGATGGACGACAGATTGTTGGAATAGCTTTCATCCAGTGGAAGAAAACACAGATAGATGAATGACTGATGGACGGGTGACTGACGGGTAAAACGGAGAGTTGTGAGTCTAACCTAACACGACTACAGGATTATGCTTTATGTTCAGGTATTGTTTTCCCAATTTCTAAGAATGAGCTCACATTCATCACAAATACTTTAACTAAATAATTTCTGTACCTAAAGGTTACAACCACATTATCAGCAAGGCTTAAAATAGGCCGGTAATTGTTCAGAGTAGCTGCTTTCCTAAAGGAAACGTCCTAGACCCACAAAAGTAGCATAAATGGGTTCTGCACAGCTTACCTGGTTCATATTCAGGAGGGCGTAATGGTAAAATAAGTATAACGTACTAAATAAAATAGATAAAAGTACGAGCAGTTTGTCCGCTTTGTTTACGTCGGACGCCATGATGTTTGGTGAAGAGTGTTGCACATGTCCAAATACGACCGTGCAAAGGTTTGTGAATTAAAAATGGAGAGTGCAAGAACGAGTGCTTCTATGTGAAATATTCAGGTATGTGGTGGATATTACTTCAATGTTTTAGTAGATCATGGTGTTTTGTCGAGTAAGGTAAAGTGCCCCACGGTTGAATTGGCCGAGGACAGAGGAATTGTACCCGCGGTAAATATCTAATTTAGGGGCTTTTCTGAAAATAATAAAAAAAACTCCAGAAAGTGGTATATTTCGACTCTACTAATAACGTAGAACACGAATATATTGGGGGCATAGCTTTAAAATAAGTACAACATATTTTAAAAAATTTAACAAGTTTGTGAGGTGACTGTTTCTGACAGTTTGTTTACGTTTTGAA
>NQII01000032.1:926653-937012 GCA_002778355.1 Clitarchus hookeri
CTAGGTTAGTTTAAAAATGTAAAATAGTGATTCGCCCATCGTGGGGTTAGGTTTTGTTAGGTTAGGTGGGCACATATTACGAAATTAGTCGGACGTTAATGCCCCTAGTATATTCGTGTTCTGCATCATTAGTAGAGTAGAAATATATCATAATTTTAAATTTTTATTGTGTTTTTCAGAAAAGCCATTAAACTAGATAATTACCATTTAAAATAGTGATTCACTCATCGTGGGGTTAGGTACAGTTAGGTTAGGTGGGCACGTATTACGAAATTAGTCATACGTTAATGCCCCTTGTATATTCGTGTTCTGCGTAATTAGTAGAGTAGAACTATATCATTATCCAGTTTTTTTTTTTTACAGAATAATCGCTACTCTGAACAATTACCAAAAACTTCAAACCTACAAAATAAGGCCACACATTAATGGTAAAATAACCCAGCAACAATACTAACATATTAACAGCTAACCTGAAAATGAATGTGTTATTTTCCGAGTTTTCTCTTTATCCTTTTTCTTTAGGCGATCAGCAAATTCATCTCGTTCTTTCAAGTCCCTAAGTCGTTCCTTTTCAGTGCTATCGTCAGATTCTGAACTTGAATCAGAGTCCATATCAGAAGAGTACTTCCCTTTGAAAGACCTATCATTCTTCTGAGATTTTGACGTAGTAGCTGCTTGGTATGTACGTTTACCAGTCCGTTCCGAATAACTTTTGCTACTTTTACTGGACATATCGATGAATAATATTTTCAGTTAATTCTCAATGAGTTACAGGTCACAAAAACCAGCATCACAAGCATACATGGCTCCTTTATTTGTAAACAAATGCACGTCTTCTTTTTTTTCCGGTAATGTGCCCACAGAGAAGCCCACGGCCACAACCGAAAAATAGGAGCAAAGACAAATAAATTGTAAGAAACACCGGAAGAACGAACAAGGACAAAACCAGACAGGAACACAAATACTATTATTCTCGTTAGAGACCCATCAACCATGAAGGGAAAGAAAGTCCATGGAACAAGGGATAGCAAGGTAGGAGATCGGCCGGTCACCTTGTACAACTAACAGAATACCCTACAATCAAAATCAGATAATAATATTCTGCTCAAGTAAAAAACGAAAGAGAACGTCACTAACTACCCGATAGTCATGAAATAGTACCGAAGGGTAAAAGACAGGAAACCTCAACCGAAGCCGTTGAAGGGTGGTATACAACTAACTTCGATCGCCGCCAGTTCAACGCTGAAACAGGAGACTACCAGAAATACAATTATGATATCCGTGCCAAGAATATGTAGGAAGTAAACATGCATATAAGGTATTAGAATGCGAAGTATAATTTTCCCACTTCTGCTTCCATTGCTAGAAAATGTGCCTGTTTAATATGGGATATAAAACCGAAAATGAAAGTAGGGCTTCGAGACACCTTGCACAACACTCAATGAAGAGGACAGTAATATACAGTTTATCCAAAAGAACACAATGTTCCCTGATGAGCCATATAAGCAACTCCTTATGGGGAGTAGGAGAAGACAAGGCCGTAAATAAACTACGAGAATCAGATATAATCAGAGGGTTTAAGGCCTTGAAATAATAAACAAAACGCAAAGCCTTAAACACTGCAATATCTTCGGCATAACAAACGGTGGTGGTGGAGGGGAGCTTAAAGTGTCCAAAACATTCAGGTGAAGAATCAAAATAAGCAGACCCAACACCTTCGATAATTTTTGAGGCATCAGTGTAAATCAAAGTACAGCCAGGATATCCAGTAACAGTAGACTCAAATTTTTTTGAATGACAATGGATTAAACAAATTTAGTAGGAGATAGAAAAAAAGGCAAGGAAAAAGAAATAAAAACCTCCAACTGCAAACAGTGTAACAAACTAGGTGGAGGGCGACCAAAGCTAGCCGTCGTTAGTAATACGTTTGGCAAAAAGTAACCAAGGCTGTCAACCGCCTGTACAAAACACCATATGCGAGAACTACGAGTACAGATCCATGTTTATCTGACAACAGTTTATAACAGCCTGACAAGGACGCAGGGAAAGATTATATACACAATACAATAATGGGAGTAGAAGAGAAAGCACAAACAAAAAATCTGAGGCAAACATTCTGTATAGTCTCAAATTTGTTCACCAAAAAGAGTGGCGGCTGCTAAACAATCAGAATACCGTAACCAGAAATAGACCGGATGGTAGAGACATAAAAAGAACGAAGATCAAAAAAAGCTAGAACCCCTACGGTATTGGGCGAGAGCCTTTAATATGTTAATTATTTTGTGATATTTAGTAATAGTTTACGTAGAACACTCCTGCATGGTCTGGCATGGCCATTGTCATCACATCATCGCCCCACAGACTCTGCAACTGTGCAGCCCACACAATACACACGTCGTACGTCCCGATGCGTGTCCAAATCGCTCACTTGGGAACTGGTCATGACCCAATACCAAGTGATCTAACCGAGTGCCTGTGGTGTCCCTAGAGAGATCTGTGCTATGAAGATAGGAATCAAGTGATAGCATGTGTAGTAAATAGCATCAGAATTTATCGCCCACTGGCAAATGTTCATGAAATTAGCTCTTAGAGGATTGCGAAGTAATCACAGAATAAATGCACGCCACGTGCAAGGCTAGAATATTTGAAGTGTTCCATATAATTTTCCGAGTGCAATTGTATGTCTAATCAAGCCAATTAATGACATGGAAAATAATTAGTCTTTCTTTCAACCTGATGGTTCCTGTTGGAGGGTGCCCCAAAACTTAACAGACCTAAATTTCCCATGAGCTCGGCAAGGCACCACATAATCACGTTTTGTATTTAAATTAGTGCTTAATTAAGAACTCTTAACTCTCTACAGGATTAAGAAAATTCGCTCAGAGCATTTCAGTGTTTTATGTGTATATGTTTCCAGACCTGAGTTAATGAGGTCAGTTAATTAAATTACCTCGCAGAGTGGAGCGAGCTCTCAGAGTGCTCGCCCATGCCATTTCCGGCAGTCTGATTTTACGAGCCTTAGGTGCTTGATGTGCGTCGCATTGCAGGGACTTTCATACTTCTTTCTAAACACTTAACTAGAACATGTTAACATAATGTTTATTTAATTTACCAACAACCTTCTTCGTTTTCGAAGAACCACTCCGTCAGCTAAATTTACCGACTCCAGAGGTTTAATTACTCTTGAAAGTTTTTGCAAGATTCTTGGCCTTTTTGTACAGTAATGGCTGCTGGCAGGCCTTGTGAATCAGGTTCTGCTTTAATTTGCATTGCATAAATGTAACTGTGTACACTCTTCAGCAATACAATTTATTTTAGCTAACCGAAACTTGTGAGTTCTCATTTTTGTGTTGTACACTGGAGAGCCAAAAACACTGGTATAGGCATGCAAATGCAAATAACAGAGGTTTGGAACCAATCAGAGTAACGGGATGCAGTCGGCAGCGTCTATATGAGACAACAAGCGTCTGGCAAAGTTGCTAGATAGGTTACCGCTGCTACAATGGCAGGTTATCAAGATTTAAGTGAGTTTGAATATGGTGTTATAGTCGGCGCACGAGAGATAGCATCTCCGAGGTAGCGATAACATTGGAAATTTTCCGTATGACCATTTCACGAGTGTACAGTGAATATCGGGAATCTGGTAAAACATCAAATCTTCGACATCGCTGCGGCCGGAAAAAGATCGTGAACGAACGGGACAAACTACGACTGACTGACAAGAATCATTAAACATGACAGATGTGCAACACTTTCTCAAATTGGCGCAGATTTCAATGCTGGGGCATCAACAAGTGCCAGCGTGCGAACTATTCTATGTACCATCATTGATATGGGCTTTCGGAGCCGAAGGCCCACTCGTGTACCGTTGTTGACTGCACGACACAAAGTTTTACACCTCTCCTGGGCCTGCCAACACTGCCATTTGTCTATTGATGACTGTGGTGTGAACTGCACGTTCACGAGCTCCTTTGTGCCCACTCTGACTGCCGCAGTCGTGTCCTCTACACCAGACATACCACACCGACGGGCTTGTTGGCGCNTTCGGAGCCGAAGGCCCACTCGTGTACCGTTGTTGACTGCACGACACAAAGTTTTACACCTCTCCTGGGCCTGCCACACTGCCATTTGTCTATTGATGACTGTGGTGTGAACTGCACGTTCACGAGCTCCTTTGTGCCCACTCTGACTGCCGCAGTCGTGTCCTCTACACCAGACATACCACACCGACGGGCTTGTTGGCGCGATTGAGAGTGTTCATAATTGCAGCAGTGTTCATAATAGCATCAGTGTATTCAATCAGGGTATCTAATTGCATCAGTGTTCAAAATTGCATAAGCGTTCCAATTTGCAGCAGTGTTAATAATAGCATCAGTGTATTCATTCTGGGTATCTAATTGTATCAGTGCTATTAATTGCATCAGTGTATTTTTTCAGTGTTATTAATTGTATCAGTGTATATAATTAATATAATAATTGTCATCATGAAAGACAGTCGACACAGCCACAGCTAGGGACATTTGACATTGTACACTTGGCAATACTGTGGCTGGTACATTGGAAATGTTTAGGATTAATATAATCATTATTATTGTATATTCGTATAAGGAAAAATTATGTTGTCTTAGGTTAATTTAATTCATGTCCCCTCCAACTCGTAATCATTTTTTTTAGTGTATATTGTGCTTCATCGTTTCAGCGCTTGGCGTCGCTGCGCTCAGGTAGCAGAAGCCGCCCCATGCTTCCTCCGAGTTCTCTTCAGCACTTGAACGCATCAAGACATGTAAGTCTCTCGCTTCGCGAAGGCCCTCAGTGACAACATCTTAGGCTGAACTCATATTCACTGCAATAGACTTTACTTTATGAACCGGACCATTTATTTTACTCGTTATAGCGCCGAGGGGAGAGCAACGTTACACTCATCGGAGAGTTTTAACGCAATCGCGTTTCACATTATAAAGCCGCATNCAGTGACAACATCTTAGGCTGAACTCATATTCACTGCAATAGACTTTACTTTATGAACCGGACCATTTATTTTACTCGTTATAGCGCCGAGGGGAGAGCAACGTTACACTCCTCGGAGAGTTTTAACGCAATCGCGTTTCACATTATAAAGCCGCATGTTCGCAGTTTTCCAGGTCGTTAAGGCCACATTTTATACTAAAGTTGTGTGTGTTTATTAAGGAATCGCAAGGAATAAATAACTCCACAAGCATCGTGTTTCATATGTAATTTAATTAAGGCGTGCGAGGCGGCTTACAGCCTCGACATCATATGTTACGGAGTGTTAACCAGAGTCCCTTATGCTGACGACCGAAACGACCCTCATTTCATCAGCTCACTGCAGGGCTGTGGCGCCGGGCACATATTTCCAACATCATCAGCTCTGGCAACACCATGCATCAAGTTGGCTTTCCCAACTAGGGACGAGTATTTCTCCGAGCCATTGCTTGACCATGTCAACTGGAAACAGGTTGCCTGGTCTGACGAGTCTCGTTTCCAATTGTATCGGGCAGATGGACGTGTACGGGTATGGAGACATCCTCATGAATCCATGGACTCTACATGTCAACAGGAGACTGTTGAAGCTGGTGGAGGCTCTGTCATGGTATGGGGTGTGTGCAGTTGGCGTGAAATGGGACCCCTGATACGTTTCTGTCCGACTCTGACAGGTGACAGATACGTAAGCATCCTGTCCGATCACCAGCATCCATTCATGTCCATTGTGCATTCCGACGGATGTGGACAATTCCAGAAGTACAATGCGACACCCCACACTTCGAGAGTTGCTACCGAGTGGCTCCAGGAACACTCTTCTGACTTTAGACACTTCCATTGGTCACCTAAATCACCAGACATGAACATTATCGAGCATATCTGGGATACCTTGCAACATGCTGTTCAAAAGAGATCTCCAGCGCTTTGCACTCCTATGGATTTGTGGACTGCCCTGCAGGATTCATGGTGTGAATTGCCTCCTGCATACCTTCAGACATTATTCGAGTCCATGCCACGTCTTCTTGCGGCACTTCTGCTTGCTCGCGGGGCCCCCACATGATATTAGGCAGGTGTACCAGTTTTTTTTATTCTTCTCTGTATTTCGGGCACTGGCAGGAAGTCATCGACGTCTCAAGAAGGCATCCTTCATTTATAAGGTAAAAAGGTAATATTAAGGTTACCCTAGCTATATATTATGTTTTCCTGTACATTTGTACCATGTGTGTCAGGGGATTCAGCCACTTGGTTGAACGGCCCACGATCCTGAGAACTGTGACTTCGTTCTCGCCCAATGAGCTGGTGCCTATCATATTCGAAATAGGAATATTATATAATATTCTGACTTTCCTTAACATAGTCGCCGACGACGTCCTCAATTACTATCCCCGACAGCTCAATTAACCTTAGCCTGTTTTTTTTCTCATGCTTTTCGCAGTTCGTGGTATTTTTGGGCGAGAGGCTTCATGTCAGAAGATGTGAAACTCCTATATAGCAGAAAAAGTTTTAACTCTATGTTCTATTTCCATGTTTCAGTGTATGAACTATGTATAGTGTATGATGTCGTCAAGGTGACCCAGGGCTGGTTTAATGTAGAATTGCCTGGCGCTATAAGCCAGTGGAGAGTTAGTTATGTGGGTCGTTCGGTCAATGGCCCAGGAAGCCCTGGAGCACTATGTCAGTTTTCAGATGATTTTGTCATGTAAGTACATACTGTTACACTATTTACACCTTATGACCTTATGACCTTATGCCATCTCGTATGCCTGAAATATATGTTAGAAAATTGTTGGTTATACTACATGGGATGTAACATCCTATGTGTCCCGGAGGACAATAATCATCACACATTGAAGTTTGTAAAGCAGTTGACTCACTGTGCTTGATTACATGTGAATAAAGAAAGAAAACAGACGCGTGAAAATGAGCATGGTGTTATGCGGATACGTGGTAGTATTAACCTCTCTGGTGAGAGTGTGGGTAGTTCTCCCCTCGGTACAGCAAAGAAAGAAAACAAATGTTCTGGTTAAATAAGTAACTATTGCAATTAAGTGATAAAAGCTTAAATGATGGTACCAAGGGGGCTCGCGGATCGGGTGACCAACGCCACCATTCTGGTTCGAATACTGAGGTGAACTGCCAGAGTGATGTCGGCTTCCGTTACGAGTGACAAGAACCGACGTCAAACGCTGAATAGAATAACATGACATGATCACTATATAATATTATTGTAATGGTGAAAAATGGTACAAATTAAATGAAACACGTTGGTGACACCCTCGTTGATTTACAAATGTCTGTTAAATGTGATGTTGTAAAGTTGACAGGGAGTGTCACCACACTAAACGACATGGTACAAGGATGGAGGCCTTTAAAGGAAATGTCCTTTTTTGAAAACATAATTGCTCTTTTATAAATAGACATTAACTACTCTTTTAGGTTTTCTTACGAAAAGTGTCTGTATTTCACTTCCAGTGATGCGTTTGTATATCACTGGCTACAGTGTTTCCAGGTGGCTGTCTCCTGAAGGGATGGACGAGTCCACCTAGGCAAGGGAGTGTGGGTTGCCATTCTCGATTGCTCTTAATATAATAAAACACACCCCTGACTGTAGCTTTGAATGAGGCGACATTGTTTGACGTGTTTGGAAAAATGCTGCTCACTATTGGTTACACTTTGCGGCACCTAGTACTTCAGCTTCATCTTACACGACAGTTCTAAGCCACTTGGTGGTGCATCACGTCATATGTCACAGCGCGAGCTGCTACGACATAACGACCAATTGCCAGTGCGGTCAACGACTGTGGCTTTACGATATACATCGTTTTCGGAAGGCCTACGTATTTATTAAAACAGTTACCTCTTCTAATAAATAAGTAGGGTTGTCTCTTGTGTTACTTAATCCTTGCTGGCAAGAAGGTTCCAGTTCCGTTCTTGTCAATCTGCACTGCTCACTCTTGGCTTGATGTTGTTGGTGTGGCCAGGTGTAGCTGGTGCGGTTGATGTGACTGAGGCGGTCAGAGTGGGCACAAGGACCTTGTGGACGCATGGTTCACGTCATGTACAACTTGTTTATTCCTATTTTTCTCTACATAAATGTTTCTTTATTAGATCTATTAGATGCAATAAGTTAAAACTAAATAAAAATAATAAGGCGAAATAACATTTGGGTGAAAAATGAGTACTGAATTAATAGCTCCGATAAAAGTATTTGAATACTTTGACGACTTTTCCAACCAATAAGATCAATAATATGCAGTTATGGGCTTGTAAATGCAAATTCCAGGCTAATATAAACAATGTAAAAAAATTTGATACAAATGTTTACCTTAAAAAAGTAATTCTTTTGTAAACAAAATTATACTGAGCTTGCTGTTGCAAAATACTAACAAGTTATGTACTCTTTTGAAAATTACATCACTTTTCTAATATCCTTTAAAAGAGATTTATGAGATGAAAATTATTCAATTAATAAAATAAAATCCAGGCATACGAAAATATTTTTATTAAAAAGGCGAGTTTCTTGTCATGCTGAGAAGGAGCAAAGGCGGAATTGTGGAAAGCTGCTATGTTTTTACTTTGGTTTTAAATGAAAGTAATGATGAGTTCTATGGCGTGTATGTGAGAGTTTGGGAAAATAGAACAGAAAGTAAATAAGCTCGGCAAGTCAAGTCAAATGGGAAAAAATAAGAAAGGTAAATTAAATGTTTTTTTTAGAAGTGATGATTTTTTCTTTTCCTTACTTTTATTTTGTATAATCACTGATATTTTAATTCTAACCTGTGTGTGTTTGTAGCACGTTTTTGTATTACTAAACAACAATATATGATTCAGGGCAAATGGTAGGTGTTAACTGGAGGCAGAATGGTTCACCAACATCTAACAGTTCAAAATTATTATGAATAACATATTTTCCCAGTTCACTATGTTCTTGATTGATGTTTTCAAACATTTCCGCAGATAGTTTATTTTTTGTTTTTCACATACTTCGAGTGATTTATGGTAGGTTCTAATTAATTAGATGTAAAAAAATAATACAGCAATTTTTTTTTTGTCTTGCTAGGTTCGTTTGGGTTTCTCTTAATTATTTCTTAAATTGTTTAGTCCATTTACTAATAGATCAGTTATAGTTACACATTTTTATGTAAATGTATTTTATTAATTTATTTTGCTATTCTTTTATTGATTTGCTTATCCTCAATTTGGGTTTTTTTTATTTGACCCTATATTAATTTATTCATCCTTCCGTATATTCATTTTTTTTTCACTTATTATACATATGTATTTATTATATACTCTCACTATTATATACTCTCACTATTATATACTCTCAATATTGATCACCATGAATGAATCATCGAAGTACAACAATGTTTGCCACTCAGTATCGTCATAGCCAGACATGTGTTCCATTTGCATTTAATGTGGTTTGCTTGCATGAATGTGCAACTAGGTTGTTTCAGGTGACGCAAACTATATTTACCTACTTACAGCTAATTTTTTCCCAATTTAATTTATTTTGCAGAATTGTAAAATATAGGACCGCCTTTCATTATTTTTTGTGTGGTAAATAATTTATTTATTTTATGATTTTCTTTTAATTCTGTAGTTAAGTCTTTATAGATGTTTAATGTAGTTTTATATGAAATTTAATATTTTTGGTCATTTCTGTGAGGCTTCTGTCATTTTGGAATAATTTTGAAAAAAATTATGGACATCTCAGGAAGGTCTCTTGAATCATTTACCACTGCAGCCAGACGTTTTTAATTTTCTCTTATGACTACGTTGCCCCAAAGTTATGGCATCTGTATCCTGCGAAGCGTGCATCAGAAGACTTGACGTCTCCGGTGTCAGGGTGAGGACGTCGCAGCCGGCCTGGCCGGAAACGTAAAAACGGTTTCCACAATTGAGCGAAGCGACGAGCTTCAGTCAATCGGAGCTTTGAGGCTGGCAACGGGTGTTGAGAGCGTTGCATGAGCGACTAACGTTGGTCTTGACGCTCGTCGCGGGCGACTGGGAATAAGAATAACATTTGAGTATTTCTTAATAAACTGGTGAGAAGCTGAGGTATAGAATAAATGGAAATGTTTATAATAAAGGATTTGCATAAATTCTAATAGGAATCCAAATTTGTATAGATTTTTCCTATATTTACAAAAACAAAAGTATAATGTTTTCCAATGCCTGAAGAGTTGTTGGTGTTCTAAAACATTATTTTTAATATTAATATGGTACTTTTATTTTTAAAAAAATTGTATCACAAAAAATAACCCATTTTATTTACTAAATGGCAATCTGCCATTTGCCAGCTGTATAATTATGCCACACTCAAATCTTTGTGCGCTCTCTTCTGCTGGGTCC
>NQII01000032.1:946871-1033056 GCA_002778355.1 Clitarchus hookeri
GTTCCCCCGGGTCAAACTGTCAACCAGAAGTTCTACTTGGAGGTTTTGAAAAGATTGAGGGAGAGTATCCGGAGGAAAAGGGCAGATCTTTGGCGCACAAGCGACTGGTTCTTCCATCATGACAACGCGCCGGCCCACACCGCTCTCTCTGTAAAGCAGTTTTTGACCAAAAACGGCATTACACCAATTGTCCACCCCCCTACTCACCGGATCTAGCCCCCTGTGATTTCTTTTTGTTCCCCAGACTCAAAAGGGACATGAAAGGAAAGCGTTTTGCCACTGTGGAGGAGGTAAAACAAAATTTGCTGGAAAGCCTAAAGAACATCCCGATAAGTGAATTTAAAAACTGTTTTGAACAATGGAAGGATCGTTTGCAGAGGCGTGTTGTGGTCAAGGGAGAATATTTTGAAGGTGGTCAAAATTTGGTGTAAAAATATTAAGAAATAAAGAAGTTATGACGAAATTCCCGTTTTTTTGGGTCCCCCCTCGTGTGTGTGTGTGTGTGTCTATATATATATAATCTTAAAATATATTTTTTTTTTAAGTTAAATTAAATAGTCTTACACGTGACACACTTAATAATTCCAATTTTTAACTTTGAATGTATAATCAATGTGCAATTGTTTACGTTTACAGTATTTGGCACAAAAATAAGGGCAGAAATACAAGCTACATTACTGCAATTTCAAATTCCTAAAATTGGTTTCCACTGTTTCAAGAATTTACAGTTAAAAATGTATAAAATATCTTCAGGAAACACAACAATTATTTCCAATGTAAATGTTGCATTAATAAATACAGGCTACAAATATTTACAAGACTAAATGAAACACACTTTTGAAGTCGAACAGTGAAAAAAAAAAAAAAAAAAAAAAAAAACAGTCTCTTTAACTGCTTGTATGTTACCACGTAAACTGGTATAAAGGCTTCCAGTTAAATTTGCAGAAAATTATTTGCAACTCTTAACATGGTATTGAAGATACAATGTTTACATTTGTGGCAGAGCAATTTGAAATGTTATGCTTTATACACATCACAATACAAACTAGATTTTTAGTTATGTATTTATATCTCTAAAACATTTCTCTTTTCACTACAGCTGCACGAATTAAGTTACTAGGCCCATCGCAATGTGAATTTTACAGATGACTGAAAGGTTCAAAATGGAAGAAAAAGTAGATCTTAAGAAGAGATTTCGAAAGTGCTCACTTTACTATGAACAACCTATATAAAGTTTATTTCTGGAAGTTTTTAAATAAATAATAATGTGAATAACAACACAATAGGACTGCATCTGCCAAATAAATGACATTCAACTGTGATTTTGACTCTGCACATATGTGCACCTTGCAAGTTTCATTAAAAATACATTGGTTGCAATCACAACACCTGTTAAATGAACCTCTAATTTAACTCGTAGCCTGCGACCCACACTTACTCTATGGCATCACACATTTACGTCTCAAACCTGTGGTCAGACAGAACCCTTAAGCACTTTATAACCTTTGAGTGTATATCTGAGGAAGCACTACTGAATAACATACACAACATTATTCCTTCAGAAGAGACAAAGAATTTAGTAACTGTATTGTATTACAAACAATTTAATAATGTTTTACACCCTTTAAAACGCTTCATAGTTTGTCGTGCTAAATACCCACTTACATATGTCTTCACTGCAGTCGACATAGAAGTTTCCTTCATTTCAGTATCACCGGAATGCAAGCTTGTTACAGACAACTTGGAGGCATGTTAGTTAGTTTCAACTGCACCATCTTCATTCTGCAACACACTGACCTCAAGGCCATCAGTAACAAAAGAATGGAGAGTATTTAAAGCTCCAGCAGAAGTGACTTCTTTACAGTTAGAGCCTACAGAGTTTGGAGACATGAAATTGCTAATGAGAAGTGATTTGAATGAGCTGACAAAAGAACAACACATTGGATTTGCATTGCGGCAACCATGACTTCTAACACAACAANTTCATTCTGCAACACACTGACCTCAAGGCCATCAGTAACAAAAGAATGGAGAGTATTTAAAGCTCCAGCAGAAGTGTCTTCTTTACAGTTAGAGCCTACAGAGTTTGGAGACATGAAATTGCTAATGAGAAGTGATTTGAATGAGCTGACAAAAGAACAACACATTGGATTTGCATTGCGGCAACCATGACTTCTAACACAACAAAAAAAGTTTTCTGATGGATCTTGGTTGATATTTCGACACAAAAAATTTGAATCCACATTTACTGAGTTTGTTCCAAAGATATACAGATTATATCGGCAAAAAAAATGTATTTATTCATATGAAATTTATTGACCGGATGTACATCTGGTGATACGAAGAGTAGGTTATTGTATAGGGCCATGGTGCGGTAATGCCTAAAGCTACGGAGCATTGCTGCGGAGTTTGTATTGCGAGGCTGCCTGCGGGCGTTTTCAGATGTGCTTGTGAACTGAATCAGTGGTTCACATCCAGTATGCATTCTGCACGTTATTACAAGAGGAGATGTTATTCAAGATGTGTTTGTGAAGCAAGTTTCTCAAGCTCAAGAAAGTACGCACTACAACGCGTTTTTAGCAATTTGTATGTGATGTAGACGCGAGCATTAAAAAAAATATATGAACGTATTTCATAATAATAATAAAAGCATGCAAATATGTTTACTAAAAATTTAGCCACACAATGTATGTAAATTTTACATTTTGTAAGTTTATACATTCCAAGTTAGGTCTAACAGACAGAATTTGGTATACGCCGGAGCCTGCCGTCGGTGTATGACTAGTGACGTCAAACTAATGAGAGAAAGTTCCGCATTCACGTGCTAGCAGCCACGAAAATTATATAATAACTTTGTCAAAACCGATTTTTATGCAACAAACGGCACATTTTTATTTTCATACGCATATACAAATGTGTTCATATCATTTTCAACTATATTTGCAAAATTTGCATGTTGCCTATTCTATAAAACATTTTTCCCAGACACAAATATCTACTCTCCTTACTTTAATTTAATTCTACGTTTATAATAGTGCCAAAAACCTACAAATTTTTACCGTAATTTCACTATAAAGTGCAAAAGCTGCGACACTGAATTAATTTACCCTAGAATCTAATAAACTTATTTCACAACTTTGTGAAGTATTTAATAATTTTATAATGTAAATCATAAAGTTATACATTTATGAAAATGTAATATATAAAACAGAATATGAAAAGGAAAAATAAATTTCCACTGGCACAAAATTTGTTCAGTTTAAGTCAAAATAGGTTGTTCCCGTACCTGTGTTGCACTAACTATCAGATGGTGTTGGCTGTGAAGTATCATCCAACACAACTGACAGGGTGGGTTGTGTTGGGCATTCTGTACTTGTGCACTGTCGATTACATTTTCTTCAGCTATATACACTTTTCAGCTTCAGAAAATAACGTGCCTGCAAACATAGGACAGCAAACACCAAAACATTCAATAAACATTTTCACAGTAATTATATATCAGAGACAAAAGCCTAACAGTGTTTTGAAAATGGTTGCTATTCCAAATTTTGCCATCTAACAGAGCCGATGGCTATAGAGAAAAACTTTCTATAAGACAAAGACTTATACTACATCCACAAGCATGTTAACTTTTTGCTGAAACTGATGTGTGTGAAAACTGAATTTTTTTTAACCTGGTAATTATAAAGAATAGCCACATTACCACAATCGTAATCTACTTACCAGGTAAATTCACTGTAGGAAGAGAATAATGTTTGAGTCTCTTGGAGCGTGGCATTGTGCATACTGGTAAAAAGTGTCTGCCACAAATATAACATATCTTGTAAACGTGTAAAGGATGTTTGCTTTCCAGTTTCTCATTCTGTATCCTTGTAAGCCAGGTATTAAAGACGTCTTATTCATAAACAGGAAAGCGATGTAATGATTCCGTATCGGTACAACCCAGAAAACAGCACTTTAGTAAAATACGACCCATGGTTTCTTCACTTAAACTCCATTAAACAACAGTATATTTTCACACCCTACATCCTTAACTTTTAGGAATATTACAAAATTAAAACTACCATACTCTTGATTTCACTGTTGAACTGAAATTTTTCACTAGAAAACGTGCCATTTCTCAAAAAGTTCAGAAAAACAAAACACAACGTCACCAGTCGTTTACTTCACTACTAGCGCTTGGTGGCTGCATACAGAACTACGATGCAAGTTCAGCAATATACTATTGAGTGCCCACCCCGTGCAGAACTAACACAACCACAGCCAAAGATGGTCATGTGGGAGTTCATATTAATCAGAATGTAATCATTTATATTTTAAGATTGAGAAAAGAATTGCTGGAAAAGGTTTTTAAAGAAGAATACTTAATATTTGAAGATTGATTTTATTATGTTTGTAATGAAGAGAATTGTAAACTTGTTGAATTTGCTGTAGAAGACGAAAGAAGTTAGTAAAATATTTGAGAAGCTAATAATTTTGACGTTGCGATTTAAACCGAAATGTTACAAATGGCACCCAACGTGTAATTGTCTTCTGATTGAATTGAAATGTAACAATTTTTTTACATGGATGCATAATTATGACGTTTCACTTGATAGGTAAGAACTTGGCCACCTTCAAGAAACAGTTCGGTATTCAGACGCTGGGAACTAGCTCATCAATTTTAAATTTACGCTCAAGAAAAATTATTTTGCAATTTTTTAAGTTCTAATCAGAATATAAAATTATTTGAGATTTTTTGTGATGACACTGTAACACAGTCGTAATGATCTCCCCTGTGGTTTAAACTTATATCTTATTTCCTGCAGATTCCAAGTGAAACGCGTGCGAAAGTCCAGTACGTAGTTGTCCACCCAGAACGTCCCTCAGGGGGTAGCATGACAAACAGAAGGCGGCGCCCCTGCTGGAGGTCTTGGGAAACTCAAAATCTTCTCAATGTAATGAAGAAGCTGAATATGAGGACCAAGCGGAAGAGGAAAAGAAGCGACTTTGGTGCGGTCGAGCGGGAAATGAAAAAGCTAGGTGTGTGCAGATGGAACACTGATCAGATACACAATAAATGGTGCAATTTACGCAACGAGTGGACAAACCGGGAGAGCAGACCTGCTACGAGCAGAACACTGAGTGCGTGTTTTGAATTCGAAGACGAGCTTGTCGAGCTGCTGGGGCCTGACCCTTCAAGCTGTGCTGCAAAGGTTGACGCGCATCGGCAAGTAAAAGTGCTGAGTGAGTACAAAATTTGTTTACAGAGTTTTCCAGTGTTGTTTTCTCGCCCTTTATTAATATTAGTTGTATTGCTCTTAATGTTTAGATTGTGAAGCTGTAGAGAAGTGTCGAGATCTCGTTGATCTGGAAGCTTTGGACATTGATGGGGATTTGGAATGTGAGGTGAGCGATGTTGCTCTCCCCTCAGTTTCATTGCCCGAGGACTCCGAAGTTCATGTACCTTCACGATCGTCGGCATCTGGTGCCAGCAGCAAAAGGACTGCCGCAGTTAATGCCGTTGGCCACAGGGTCACAAAGAAAGGTAGGGTATAATGTATTTCAATTTCTACCCATGTTTGCAGGTTTCACCTGATGCAAGATGCTTTTTGTACAAGACATGGGAAGCTTACTGTAATACGATAAGTCAAGCAAATACCTTGAATTCTAGTTTAGTCATATGTTAATTTTAGGTGTATTGCAAGAAAATGATTTGTTGCAGAGAAGCAAAGCAGTTTATGACCTCTGCCTTTTTTGGCCATGAACTTCCACCTCTTTATAAATGTGATTTCGTAAAACTTAATAGTGTCTTATTTTCAAATGTTTATGTGCAGCACTGCTGACAATCCCATCTCGGTTCAATTTCAAAAAATTCAATGAAGGCAATCGTGCATGGTTACACAGAGTTTCATTTTGTCACACAGGTCACATATTTCCAACTTCATGGTTAAAATACAGTAAGACTAGTGATCTTTTGAAAAGCTCCAATAACACTTTGTTTCCTGCAACTTGTATGGCCCTACTTGGGAAAAAATGTGAAGTGTTATATCTGACAACCTTTTGTTTGAATTTACGAAATGAGGAGCAGGTTTATCATTTTGCTCGCTCATATTATTAGTTTTATATTAATGAGACTTTCACACGGATCAAAGTAGAGTTCAAATTCTCTTAAAATTTATTGGATTCAATTCTTTGAATGCTGTGTGATGTCACTCGGATGTCATAATCGCGGCAATTGAATAATTTGAATTCCTTCAAAGATTTTAGTTCAGAACGTGTTCTATATTTTCTTAAATAAAATTTTTCAACTAATGCGTAGTATCTTAACACAGTAATTTATGCGCATTTAAGCTACAAAAATATTTGCATATATTTATTCCATGCAAAGTAAATATATCGTCTTAAAAAAATTAGTTTTGAATTTGACAAATTATTGTTGCATAGTGCATGGTTTTTAAAGATTTGAAAAAAAAAAAAAAAAAAAAAAAAAAATTATCGAAGATGAGAATTGTGAAGTATTGTCTCATCATACAAAAGCATAAAACTAGGTTTCAAAACAAAAATATATTAATGGCACCAATTGATCTTTTGGTTTTAATTTGTGAATTTGTGAATATAAGCAACAGTGTAGGTAGTCTTCTTGTGAGGTTATTTTATTATTTTATTAATTGTAGTTATTTATAATAAAATATTAAAACATACATTTTGATTTTATTCAACACTTGTGTTAAAAAAGGTAGTGTGAAATAAATCAATAGGTACCATTAGAGTGTAAATAATTTTTGGTAATGTAAAACAAAAATACTGTCTGTTATAAGTTTGTCAAAAACATTTATTTATTACTTTTGATACATGATACATTTCTCTAGTCTACCATCTTAACTAAATGCCTACAAGTTGCCCTCTGCAAGGGTGCCAACCTCCTAACCTAACATTTATCTTATACAATACGTATATTTGTTTCACTGTCCCTTGAAAATGATTTAGTAAAAATTCATACAACATTCAAAATTTTTACAATATACTAAAAACATAATAGCTTCTAGTTTGTTGTCCATCACTTATGTTGGGATCTTAGTATTGATAATAACTATAACAATTGTGTGGTTGTAGATAGTCTGCAACCAAACAAAAATGGTACACAGAAAAATCTGCTTACAGGTGACAACCTAAGTTCTGTATGCTCTCTCTTATCAACATATATGTTAATTCATCTCAACACAAATGTATACAAAATGTAAGCATGTTTATTTTCCACGTAATATAAATCACATCCATCTGAGTTATTAAACACTGCCAAGTACGATGTGGACAGTATATTGGAGACGCTCTACTAACGAAATTTCCTTTTTCCGTATAATATTTGTTTAATACTTACATTTAAAACCCTTCAAATGCAAACAAAATATTTTAAAAACTGTACTGCTTTAGTTTATTAATATTTTCAAGCTGAAGTATTCATAATTTTATAACCAAACTCCCATATTTCAGTTAAAGTTTATGAGAGTAGTTTTGCCATCTTGCATTTGCTAACGAAAATCCGAACATTGCCAAAAGCTGAGAGGACTGTAATGAAGTGTGACTTAGAATACAAAATTGCCTTGCTCTAAGATTTTATTAGTTTTGAGCAAAACCTAATAAACAAAAAAAAATTAACAAATAACTTGGTATAAATCCCCTAGGGGAGGGGGGAGGACACCTAGGTTTTCACATATTGGAAACATGAGAGTTGACTGGCTGGTTTTTTTCGGAACACTCCTGTTCCTCTTGCCCGTGCGTTGCAACGCTGCTCCATCTTTGCTTCATTTCACCCTCATCAGCATTCCAGACCTCAATGCTAACCATTGATCAAAACCTCTGCAATCCACCTCGGGTGGTAGGCAAGAAAATACATAGTGCCTTACACCTACCATTTTCTGGTTGTGTCACTGTGTTGCACACTCCATCTCAATAGTGCAACACGCCTGTCCTCTTGCATGCGGGTGTGAGCAGCTAAGTGGGCTGTCCGTAATGGAAAGTGACCAGGTGGGGATGGTCGTCCACGTACAACCATGCACCAGGTATACACTATCTAAATCCATCATACAACATACGGTATAGTATACCTTGGGGACACGTTTGTTTAACATACCAGTGCTATAATTGAATGTTAATGTAGTTTGGATGTCCCATGTATGGTTCCTGTAAAAACTGTGCATGTAATAAGGCTTTTTTTTTTTCTAGTGTAAGAATGTTACCAGTGATTTGCACAAGTAACTGTGAACATTAATTTNGTCCGTAATGGAAAGTGACCAGGTGGGGATGGTCGTCCACGTACAACCATGCACCAGGTATACACTATCTAAATCCGTCATACAACATACGGTATAGTATACCTTGGGGACACGTTTGTTTAACATGCCAGTGTGCTATAATTACATGTTAATGTAGTTTGGATGTCCCATGTATGGTTCCTGTAAAAACTGTGCATGTAATAAGGCTTTTTTTTTTTCTAGTGTAAGAATGTTACCAGTGATTTGCACAAGTAACTGTGAACATTAATTTTTTTTTCTTTTTCCCCTTCAGATAAATGCCTGCTTGAATATAATTTTTACTTTCACAGTGTTTGTGACAATATATCTTTATAGTTTTTGTGACAAACAACATTATTGTTTTTGTGGCAGAGGTCCTTTTTTCAGTTCTGTTTCAAAAATTNTTTCACAGTGTTTGTGACAATATATCTTTATAGTTTTTGTGACAAACAACATTATTGTTTTTGTGGCAGAGGTCCTGTTTTCAGTTCTGTTTCAAAAATTGTGTGTGTGTGTTCAGTGATGTTGCTTCAGGTTTTTGAAGTATTCCTATGTGAGAAGATTTTCTGGGCTCAATGATGGCTTTGGCTGTTAGTAAGTCACTGAGGGTGTCAAAATTACTAATGTTTTTTTGGCTCCAGTTAAGGGCATATTTCTTTTTTGGTTTGAAAATCTTTGCATCCATTGTAAGTTCAGAAGCCCTCTACAATGCGCGAGTAGTGAGTTTGTGTCCCTGCATGGTTTTGTTGGTACACTTAAGGCCCTTGTTTCATGGCATGGATTTTTTTGCTGTTTTCGGTTCATCTCTCCGTTGATAGTTTCTCTAGTCCTTGTTTGTGGTATAAAAATACCTTCCAAGTCTCCAGTGGGCAGTTGGTTGCTTGCTCGAAGAACTAAAGCAGTGGTAACTGATATGTTGTCCTCATTTATAAAGACCCTGAATGGGCATTTGTCAACTTGTCCTTTCCCCTCAACGTCCTGGTGAAAATTAAGAATGCCAGGATCTAAAGGTGGCTGTTGACAGTACCAAAACAAGGCTTGTCGTCTGTGATTAGTAGTCCAGATGGCCAGTCAGAGCAGGCCTCTCATATTCGACGTCTCCCAATTGGTTTAGCTTGCCACTGTTAGCTTACCTGACAGGTTAGGTGTTGGTTAAGTATAGTGAATTCTGCTTTGTGGTTTGGCAGATCTGTCCAGTCGATAAAACGTGGTGGCCAAGTGTATCTCGGCATGCATCTATTTTCTGTGTTAATATTTCTGCCGTAGTTCACCATTTAACCATCTGCAGCTTTTCTCCCACAGTCATTAACTGGTTGAACTCCACATCATGTTTGATGATAAATACTGCAAGCGCTAGCTCTGCCTCGCCTTTGTTCTCGTGACTTGTCACAGATGTATTCTGTTAGTCTGGTTGTCAATTTTGCAGACACCAGTAAAGGAACGGGAAGCTATTTGGCGGCCCTGTCGAAGTTTGCTTCGATAATCTCAGACCGGCAAGAAGAAATAATCAAAATGATGATGGAGGAAAATAGCAAGGCAGCCGATGAAGAGTTCAAACAGCAGCAAGAACACGAGAAGAAACTTGCTTTAGAGTACACTGCTCTTCTGTCCTCGGAGCTCGGCAAGATAATGGCAGAGAACACCCGTAAGTCCTGCTTGTCAACTCTCTTCACACCTCTCGGACGAGTTCACCAGGGTGTAGTAAAATGTGGTCACTTTGCTCGTGGTGACCATGCTTGCATGCTGGCTTGTTATCGACTCGCTTATTTTATCTATTTAAGTGTTTAAATATTATCGCAATACCTGATGACTTGAAGACTGTGAAATTTACAAAATACAAATAACCGTAAACGATAACAGTTGCTTATTGTAGTGCACACTTGTGCTCGTTAATTATAACAGCAGTGTTAATACTGCACTGTAGTTCTGATGTTTTTAAATATCTCAGGTTTCAACATGCACTTTCAGAAAAGGATTTCTATTGTAAATAATTACCAGTAGGCCCTAACAGCTACAGGCAAATGTAAAATTTCTTAAAAAGCAGATTTTGGTTACCAACGTAATTTAATCTTATCTGCGTGTTGTCTGGGCCTCAAGCAAAATCCACTTAGCTAAGAGGAGGCTAATGTTAAAGCAGAGCTAACTGCTCTACCCAATGATGGATCCAGTTGCATTTTTGATTGGGTAGAGGCTCATCCTGTATCAGTTTTTTAAATTGGCTATACATCCTCCTTTCATTAAGTAGTTAAATTTTTAGTAATGTCGTATTATATTGCTGATATTACATAACTAAAATAAAAAAATTATAATAGTTAGAAAAAATGTAACGAGGACACCCGTGCGCTAGGCGACCAGGCTGTGCGATCCATGTTCGTCAAGACCAGAAAGCACAGCGACATGTCATGGCGACTGGGATGCGGCATTCTTGTTTGCCTGCACACTACTTAGGATCCTGGCATTTGCCGCGACCAGCTGGTTGCAGCGACCAAGTGTGCGTTTTCCCGTGCATTGTAAGCTTTCTTGGTGGCTGCAGTGATCTGGTCAGATGACTTAGTCGCAGTGTTGCCAACTTGGGGGTTTTCCCCTTAAATGTAGGGAAAATTGCGTATCGTGAGGAAAATTTGGAGGCATGAAAATGTTCTGGAAATTTTTCGTGGGGAAATGAGGTTTTTTTTATTTTAGCAAATTGTATTAAAGTTTTAATTTACTAACCAACACCGGTGTCTAATGATGCTGTTGAAAATGCTTTCTGTTTTTGTTTGAAGTAAAAACCAACCTGAGGAACAAATTATCAGTACAACTTAACAAATAGTTTGCTGGTAACTAGTTGCTACTTTATAATGAGAAGAAATGTCTTTTGCATCAGTTTCAGCACTTCCAGGAAGTGTTAAAAAAGATTGATATTTCTGTGTAGGCCCACAAATAATCTTACATCTGTGCTCTTTACAAGGTCGCTGTTCCAGAAGAAGCATGTAATGTACAAATGTAATTCCTTATTACACTATGTTGAGGTGAAAAGGTAAATTAAATAATAAAAGTAATTATATTTTATTCTGTTAAAAATACTGCTTACTTTAGTTTAACTCTACTGTACGTAATTCATTTTACGTTGTTTGTAAATGACCATTTCCAGAGTATTTTAGCACATATGTTTAATTACAATGTAAAAAAGTGTAGCCCAGAAAGTTGTAGGTATCTATTTCTAATTTGAGTGATTTTCATAAAATTTAGGGGGATCTTAACTAGGATATATGGGAATACCTTGACACCTGGTTGGCAACACTGCGTGGTCGCCTAGTGCATGAGCACCCTCAATAAATAATTAAGTCTTTGATGTAGTCTTAGAGAGAAACTGCAGTCTTAGAGGTCTGCTGTTTCATCAGTATTAAAGAGAAAGTCTGTATGCACGCTCAACAAAGCAAATCTAGCCATATAGTCTCTTACATCTTTGTTTTTCTTCTATATCCTCCTTAAATCCTTTACTGCCACTGTACGAGAGACAGAGCTGTCATCACCAGACAGCCAAGAATGGTTGAAATGATGGGAGGATCTGTGAAATGAAAAAAAAACCGCAGGAGTTTCGCAGATAACTTCACATCATGTTGGTGCCTGCCACACAGAGATGAGCATTTTATCATAATCGTTGAATTTTACTCTGACACAAATGTAATGAATATGAGAGTTGCCAAAGTTCTATTTAGCAATTACATTCGTTATTAACTTTTAGTAAGGTCTCGTTTAACCGGAACCTGATCAAACCAATGTCGAGATTAACCAAATTGTTCTACATACGGTACTTAAAAACTTAACTTCATACCCCTATGCTATTGTTTTCTCTACAAATACATTGTTGTACTTTATTGCAGATTAACCAAATTTTTGTTTATCCGAATGACCCCTAGCCCCACCAAGTTCGGTTAGACAAGACTAGAGTAACGAACCCAACTGTAGCGTAGGATTTATTTCAGTAACTGTAAGTGCAGTAGTCCGATACCGCCACAATACAATGAAAGAGGAAAGTAATAAAAAGTAAAACTAATCTAACTTACATCTTACTTTAGTTATACATGTGGTAATGGCTAGTTCTTCAGAGGCAGGAACTGAATGAAGCTGTGCAACATAATGGTTGCTACTATGGGGCTGCCATTTGGTCTTAGTTAAACATAACTGTAATCATAGGCTATTGTAACAATTTCTGTATGCATCCATTAACAGTTACATGTTAACTATTTAAATAACTAGGTCAGGGATGGCGAACCAATGGCACGCGTGCCATTGATGGCACGCGAAACAATATTTTGGGCACGCCACGCNAAAGTTTGATGCTTTGTTGAATGAAGTCAACTCGGTATATAATGGCTTACTGATGTATAATAATGTTCGCTGGCCGAGCCGCGGGAACGTACTTCAAAGATTTGTTGACTGCTTGGAAGAAATCGGACTGTTTGTGCAAAATGAGGGAAAAATTGAACAATACCCAGAGTTGTTGGATGTTATGTGGCTTTCAAAATTGATGTTTTTTACAGACATTGTAATGAAACGGGCAGTGGTTAGTTGTGCGATATTTAAAATATTATTTCTGCCTCACAGTTGTGCGCCATTTGTNGATGACTCCAGTTCAGCATGCATTCTGCTAAAAGTAACATCTTACAACCCTAATATAAATTATTTGTCATCTAATTTGCAACAACAGAAGTCACACTAATGTAATTTGAATTATGCGTACAACTGAAACATTTATTATTTGACATTGCAAAANGTCACACTAATGTAATTTGAATTATGCGTACAACTGAAACATTTATTATTTGACATTGCAAAATGTATTTTTGGTTGTAAATAAAGAGTTTTGAGTAGATAATGTTTAGTATTATTATTTTTCTAATAATCACTAAGTTAAAATTATCTGACGGCACGTCTATGGCCTCATCGAACATTTCTTTAGAAAAAATGGCACGCTGATACATAAAGGTTCGCCACCCCTGAACTAGGTATATAACTCTAACTGTTATAACTGTTACACAAATATAATTGTTGAGCTCATCACTACATGATACATCTTCACAATAATTGCCTTATAAAGAACTCCTGGAGTCTGATGCTAGTCGTCAACCACTTGTTCAGTAATAAAAATGTCAAATGTAAAAACTGGTGTGTATGAAATATTTTGTGAAATGATTTTGTGCTTTTTTTTCCAGAGAATATTTTGCGTGGAATGGCTTCACTGATGGGTCTGCATCTACCGCCAACTCAAGATGTTAACTCTGCAGAAAACTGATAAATTCCCATGCATCCTTGTTCAAAAAAGCTTTCAAGGAAGGATTAGGTGACAATAAACTCATCCCATCCAGTCCTTGTTCAAAAGACTTATAAGGAGTAACTGGGTGATTTGGACACAGATAAACAGTGCACCTTTTCTGTGACTGCAAAATAGTTATTTTATTTACTGCATCAGTAATGTAATGTATAAGTAATGGTAATTCACACATTGTGCCATCTTTGGCTGAATAGAAGCTAATCTATAGTGTAAGCTGAGCCCTTATACATAAATAGAATTGATGCTGAAAAAGAACAAGAACAGTTGTCTGAATTACGGGATATTGGTGGGCTCAAAGTTGGTTTAACCAACTACTTTGTATTAACTTTGAGTGTATTCAAAGTGTCACAAAGATACTGTGTGGCTGTATGCTGTTTTCCTTGACATCCTTTTCACGCATTGTATTGTGATGCTGTGTAATTTTGAAAGTTAATTTCCTGTCTAAAAACCTTCACCTCTATTCATGTGAATATGGTAACTAGGAAGTGTAACTTTAGTGGCAAATGTTCATCATTCATTGCCTTAAGAGAATAATTTTTAAGAAATGTGATGTGCACGCAACTGAAAGGGGGTACTTGCCTCTTTCTGAGACTTCTTCATAGGCAAGTCGTCAAGGTCTGCCACAGATACTCTTCACAAGAATTTCTACATGATGCTTGCCATTAGTGCCTGTATTTCCTTTGTATAGTTTGAGAAGAGTTGGTACTGGGACAACATATTTTTAGGCGTAGGGTTGTGAGGGGGGTGGGGAACCTTTGTCAACTGAACTTTGACATGTCTGTCTCTGGCCTGTAAAGAGCTGAATTAGCCCAGCACTCTTCAGCGGCTCACTGACTGGCCAACTCCTAATACCGCAGGACGTGGGATGGTATGGTCCTGTCAAAGTCCGAGATATTTAAGGCATGTGAAGACTGCATTCTACGCCTAGAGGTGATGGTGGCAGCTCTGACACAGTTGAGCTGAAAACTGAAAAATTTGCCAATTTTCTCGTATACCTGAACCACCAGCATCTCTGTAGTTGGCCACGTTTGTATGGTATCAGCACTTGTGATGCATCTTTAGCCCACAAACCCTTTCACCTAAAATGGGTGTGGCTTTGTTGGCGCATAGAATATGGAGAGAAAATTGAAGGACAGCAGCATATCCTACTTGGAAGTTACAAGTGAAGTGACAAGACTGTGCTCACACCGTGCCTTTCAACCATGCCTCACTGGCTTCACCTGTTGGGTTCATTTTTCTCTCCACTTGTTATACCTTACTGTGGAGCAATTACTATATTCTAACCATGGTGGCTTTCTCATTTTTTGCTCTTTCATTAAATCTACAGAGCCCACACAATGGTACAGTGGATAAGTGACAAACTGCATGGTATTTGTGCATGCGCACTCCACCAGGGTAGTTTGACTCAGAAAACTCTCATGACGGCTCCAACATCTCTCGTCAGCATCAACTTGTACCAAGGAGGCTGGGGCTATCATTTGTCTCTTCCACCAATATTTATTAGAGCACTCTTTAAACACATCTGTTCCTCTTTTACACTCAACTCCTGCCCTGGTAGGGAGGGGGGGCAGAGGGGGTGGTCGATCCTTTAGGGATGTAGGACACTGGCTTATCCAAGGCCATTTAGGGTTACTGTACTAAAATAACTTACCGCAATAGATTCTAGAAACATCGTATATTTATTTAACTAAGTGTTGTTGTCTTATCACAAAGTAGCGTTCTTTAATTTTCACTTTCTTGAATATCAATATCATTTCTCATTGACCCAAAAATCANGTCTTATCACAAAGTAGCGTTCTTTAATTTTCACTTTCTTGAATATCAATATCATTTCTCATTGACCCAAAAATCAACTGAATAAATGGCTAGCTCGCAAAAATTTTAATAAAAGCCTAGGAAAATCATTGACAAGTGGGAAGGAAGGAAGCTTTCCAATGAGAGCATACACTGGTTTACAGCTTGTACACATTAAATCAAACTTAGGTTGTGGCACAGATTAACTGACTTACATCTATGAAACCTTATGACTCAAATTAAAAATGAAACTACAGTACATTAATAATACTTGGAGGTGTTAGCAACGTTCCCGTGTTGACCAACTCCGGCTCTCCCTCGGGTAGCACTCCCAGCTATCTAAGGCTCGTTCGGTCCACTAACAAATGCCAGTAAACATAATCCCATGCCGAAAATGCACTCAAACGCTACAGCTGGTAAGCTACACTACAATCCAACACTTAAACGTAAAATCAACCGTCCTTGGCAAGGGCCAAAGCCCCTGTGCCTGAATTCACTTTCCAGCACTTGCGACTACATGCTTCCTTTACCGCCGCCGCCTGAACTGAATTCTCCCGACCTGTATCGAGAAGCATCACTTCGAGCTCACCTGCCAATTAAGATCAGCATAATTGCATTCAGTGATTCTGGATATGGTCAGTACNAGAAGCATCACTTCGAGCTCACCTGCCAATTAAGATCAGCATAATTGCATTCAGTGATTCTGGATATGGTCAGTACCCAGGGTTGCTCCATAAATCACATTGCAGGTTGTCTGCTGCATGCAGGAACTCTACAATTGCGATATGAGGGAGGCATTGACCCCCCCAGGAAGTCAAACCACTTTGAACAACTGCAAGCCCAGCTAAAGCTGATTGCTTCTCCACGGCAACTTGTCTCACAGCTATTGTTTTTTTTTTACCAAGAGAGGAATTCAGAAACTAACAAAAAATTTCTATGGAACAATCCAAAAATTTTACAGGTAACAATAATATTTGCTTAGTCAGGAGTTCCTACTGGATATGCCGTAGGTAAAGGGAAAATGCTACTGACCCTTTTGGGGCCATGGTGGTGTATTGGTTAGACTACTTGCCTCCTACCTGGGCGAACTGGGTCCGATTCCCAGCGGGGTTGCTCCTGGTTTTTCACATGTGGGAATTGTGCTGGACAATGCTGCTGGTCGACAAGTTTTCTCAGGGATCTCCCATTTCCCCCGTCCTTGCATTCCGATACTGCTCCATACTCTTTTCTCTTCACTCTTATCTGTTCTCAAGAGCTCGGCGTTAAGAGCCGCCCAAATCTCTCCACTCCACTCCACTGACCCTTTTATCATGTACAAAGTATTATTAGTCACGCAGTGTTTTTTTTTTTTTAACTTATAGTTACCGCCAAACTAAACGCCGAACCCACTTTACCCTCTCTCTTTCATGATACCCTAAACACTAGGCAAGTGTTAGAATCTCGCCTGGGCATTGGTTTCGTTGTGCTTCAGGCTTCCAGCCAGCAGTTAAATCTCTTTTAGAAAGCTTGTACCCCACCTTTCTTGTTTATGCTTCCAATCAGGGTTAGGAGGGGTTATGAGGAAAGAGAAAAACTGATCAAAGGCTGGGGTACAAGCAGCACTGGGATCTTGAAGACACATTTCAAATCAGCCACTCTGCTAATTTCATTTGATAAGATCTCTTAGGCCATTTTCCTCCCACTGTGTGTCCTTCACGCATCATCGTGCTAAGTGCTGCCATCACAAGAGTACAAAAAAAAATTTAAGTAATGTGAAATGAAATTATTGTGTTTCAATGATTGACACAAATGTAGTGTTAGTTTGTAATATTTTTTTTATACTGTGGGGATTGTGAGTATTAAATTGCCATAAATTTTGATTTGCACAGGTTTGTGTAATTTGTTTACTACTGTCTCGGGCACTTGGTGTTTCAAATATTCCAGAGTACTGTAATTATTACGATGTGCTGATGTTTGCTGTTGATTGTGGTCGAGAAATAGGTTGTTTTTTTGTGTTTGTACATTTACAATATAAATACTGTTACTGAAGTTCTGTAATNTTTTGTGTTTGTACATTTACAATATAAATACTGTTACTGAAGTTCTGTAATTTTTTTCAAAACTAAATGTCTACATTGGAGATTTATGTAGTATTTTGTGCATATTTACACATTGATTTATGTTACCACATCACACGCATTTGTTATTTTTATTTACATTCAAACAATCCCATTAATATTGTCTCTGAATTTTTTTTTTAAGAAAAATGCTGTCTTTGTAGTTGTGTGAATCTCTATTCCTGTCTATACACGTCATTCTTGTTCTTCTATTCCTTTTCCCATTGCTAAAAAGAGTTTGCAAGTACCGCTGGCAGTATTTCATGCAAANGTCATTCTTGTTCTTCTATTCCTTTTCCCATTGCTAAAAAGAGTTTGCAAGTACCGCTGGCAGTATTTCATGCAAATCCTACACAAAACTTCAGTGTGATTTAGTAGTAGAGATGTCCTCTACGGACATGCTGAACTGCACTGAAATTAAAGATGTTTGTACACAGATCCATGTTGTTAAGTGCTGTGAGGAAATATCAAGAAACTGGTTTTAATGCCGTGGAACAACTGAATAATCAAAACCTTTCCTTCCCACAATTATTTCCCTTTGTCGAATAGTATGAGAGTTCTCAATAAAAATACTTTTAATGAAAATCGTTAAATTTTTTTTAATTCAGTAAAATTATATCACACAGAAAAAATAATTATTNTAAAAATACTTTTAATGAAAATCGTTAAATTTTTTTTAATTCAGTAAAATTATATCACACAGAAAAAATAATTATTCTTAACAACGGTTGCATGCTGTTATGTCAGTCTGTGTGTCACTAATGTACTACGTAGTATCTCGGAATTGTGAAGCTGTGGTGTGTTTTTTGAAACTGTAGTGTCGCTGAAGAATTCTTAGTGTACTGCCCAGTCTGCGGTTGTCAAGTCTTAGTTCACAGGTGCACAGAACATGGGGTTATTCAGAAACTGTGGCAATCCTTAAAAGTTATGATTCTCTACTAAGAATATGTCATGTTCGATTTCAGCTTCTTTGTCTGATGTATATTGGCCGAAACATTTCTTGGCAGCTCTTTTTAGTTGCATGCATTACTGCAATTCCAGGACCAATGCAATGTGTGTGCATGCATGTTATGCCATGAAAAATTGTTAATTGCGATTGTGAATACCTTTTGGTCACTTTGCACTTATCGTATTATGTAGTATTAAAATATAATATAATTTTTAAGAAGCTCTAATTCTACCTTGTATTAATTTATTACAGTTTAAGCTTTGGGAAAGGCTTGGCAACATTGCAAAACTGTCTGTTGCCGTGACAATTAGTTAGGTGTCGTTCTCGTATTCACATTTATTTTGTTTATAATATGCGTAATATAGTTTTATGGGGTTATGTTTCAAATGATGTATTGAATTATTGAAGGGTAGTTTGATCAGAGTAACGAGATTGTACGGGAACAGAAGATAAATATTTTGTTTGAATTCAAGAACGAGCATGGGCAACAGAAAATAATAATGCAAATAGGTACATAATACACAAATGACACTATGACACTTACTTACAAATAATTGGTTTTTATTCAATATTGTTAGTTATGTTCCTGGCTTTAGCGTACGCATGAAATGAATTAATACTGGAGTTGATATTTGTTAACTAAAAACGCAGGCTTTAGTATTTAACTGCTATATGTAATACAAGTTTAGTAAGGGTTTAAACTCTCCCCCCCCCCCCNNNNCCCCCCCCTTTTACCCTTTTCTCCCTCTAGTTAAAAGTAAAGAAAGTCTAGCTAAACCATGACTAAAATAGCCACTTCTAATATCGCCTTCTGAATACAGAAAAAGTTGTGAGAGTTGACTAACTATGGCAATTTAAACTATGTATTAACTATAGTTTAGACCATGTTTAAATCTGCTCTGTTTGAGTACCGCTCGACTGGGGTGACCCTCACCCCTCACCCCACTCGCCACTGCGTCTACCTTGTCTAGGCGTCANGTTTGAGTACCGCTCGACTGGGGTGACCCTCACCCCTCACCCCACTCGCCACTGCGTCTACCTTGTCTAGGCGTCACACACTGGTTGGCATCTAAGGACGGTCCCCCAGGACCTCGTCAGGGTACATGCTGGTTATGTCTTAGCAATAATCAGGTATAAACCAAGTTGGTCGAGTTATCACTCGCAGCCACTATTCTTCAGTACCTTGCCTCCTATCTCCTGTTTCAACCAAAGTACTCCAGACACTCTTGTAGGAGCAGGCATGTGCTGAAACCGGTTCCCATCCATGCCTATTGGGGGCCCCGCCTCTTCGGAGTGGTGGCCCACATGACTTATACCCTTCTGAGAGTGCTTGGGTCTTCTGGCAACTTCCCACCTGCCAAGTTACTTGCTAGAGGCCAATAGCTTGACCTTCCACTTACTCCCAAATGCCAGCACCCCTTTCCTTTCTAGTCGTGCACATCCCCAAAGGAACACCCATTGCATCCCCAAAGGATNCTCCCAAATGCCAGCACCCCTTTCCTTTCTAGTCGTGCACATCCCCAAAGGAACACCCATTGCATCCCCAAAGGATCACCCATTGTCTTCCTCTGTACTCTGTTTTACCCAACAGGGCTGGGCGAGATAAAACGGCCAAACAGATACTAGCCCTGCTGAAGGCCTAGTAGGGGAATTACAGGGTGCCAACCCGATGTATTCCTGGAAGCGCGAGGAAGCAGCTCAGTAGAGGGGAACTGCAACCTGCTCAACCAGTGGAAGTCGCAGCCTGCATTACGATCTCCTGTGGTGTGTTCCACAAACCGTCTCCCATGCTGCCAAAGAAACCACTGACAGTCTACCGACCCTCAGCCTCATATCAGGTGGTCCGTCGTCTAGATCTCATCAGCTATACACCTACTCGTACTCAAACCAGACCAGCACCTCCCAGCGCACTCCATGTGCACAACAGGCTGTTATTGAATTTCCTTAGACAGTGTCAGCCCCTCTCCCAGTAACAACCTCGTCTAGTTGACGACGCATGCTTCCCAGCCGTCGGGGTGGTGTTTTGTTGGGGAGGGGGAAGGCTACGACAACAGCCAATGCCACTAACTCCTGCTAGGAGGGGCGTCAAAGTGTTCTTACACCTTAACTTAATGTTTTTGTGTTTGATTCAGCTTATAACAGTTGATGACTGGCCATCTTGGGATACCACTTTAATTATTATGAGACATTATGTATTTATCTTGGGGATAGAGAGAGAGATAAATAGATATAGATATAGAGATAGATAGACATGTGTTTGTGCACGTGCATATGTATGTTTGAGAGAGAGGAAAGAGAGAAAAAGAATTTTGCTCAGAGTTTTATGTTGTGTCTAGATTGCAGTGGTTGCTGTCATGTGCAAGCCTCACCGTTGCCCACATATCAACATGACTGGCAATATCTGCGTGTACTGCCCGGGTGGTCCCGATTCTGACTTTGAGTACTCAACGCAGTCCTACACAGGCTATGAACCAACGTCCATGCGAGCCATCCGGGCTCGCTACAACCCCTATTTGCAGACCAGGCACCGTGTGGAGCAGGTAACGCATCTTTGCCAACTTGATCATTACAGTCCCACCATAATGAAGTTACTGGTTACTGTAATATTAGTACAGTGTACTCTGCTGTAAAGTTGTGTTATTTTAATGGAAAAAAGTCATGCACAGCCATATGAAAAAATTTTGAGACATAATTTCTTGCAGAGGAAGGAAACAAGATATGTTTAAATTACAAATTGTACAATAAAATTTATACTGTTTTCAAACAAATGGTTTGTAGAAATTTTTTGAGTCGTATTTTACATCATTTGATTTAGAATTGTTTGGAAGGATTTATTATATTTTGTGTCGCAAGGTGATGTTCCGTTTCACAGTAACTGCATAAAATGATCCAAGACAATTACTGTCCTCAGNACTGCATAAAATGATCCAAGACAATTACTGTCCTCAGATTGTTTATAATCTTTACAACTTTTTGTTCCTATCAAACTGTAAAAATATTTAGAATACTGGAACATATTAAACATGTTATCAGCTCATAAGAATTTATAGTTCATTAATTAAGAACAATTGCTTAAATGTGTGTTCTTTAGATGAACAGCAAAATCAGTGTACCATTTTGTTGCTTAAAATTCTTTAATAGTTGTAACTTAAGACCTTAATGTTCTGCATTGGTGATAGGCTCCTGTTTGTAATATGATATCGCCCCATAAGCAGTATCGTGGTTNCAACGTCCATGCGAGCCATCCGGGCTCGCTACAACCCCTATTTGCAGACCAGGCACCGTGTGGAGCAGGTAACGCGTCTTTGCCAACTTGATCATTACAGTCCCACCATAATGAAGTTACTGGTTACTGTAATATTAGTACAGTGTACTCTGCTGTAAAGTTGTGTTATTTTAATGGAAAAAAAANATTAGTACAGTGTACTCTGCTGTAAAGTTGTGTTATTTTAATGGAAAAAAAATCATGCACAGCCATATGAAAAAATTTTGAGACATAATTTCTTGCAGAGGAAGGAAACAAGATATGTTTAAATTACAAATTGTACAATAACATTTATACAGTTTTCAAACAAATTGTTTGTAGAAATTTTTTGAGTCGTATTTTACATCATTTGATTTAGAATTGTTTGGAAGGATTTATTATATTTTGTGTCGCAAGGTGATGTTCCGTTTCACAGTATCTGCATAAAATGATCCAAGACAATTACTGTCCTCAGATTGTTTATAATCTTTACAACTTTTTGTTCCTATCAAACTGTAAAAATATTTAGAATACTGGAACATATTAAACATGTTATCAGCTCATAAGAATTTATAGTTCCTTAATTAAGAACAATTGCTTAAATGTGTGTTCTTTAGATGAACAGCAAAATCAGTGTACCATTTTGTTGCTTAAAATTCTTCAATAGTTGCAACATAAGACCTTAATGTTCTGCATTGGTGATAGGCTCCTGTTTGTAATATGATATCGCCCCATAAGCAGTATCGTGGTTNTAAGACCTTAATGTTCTGCATTGGTGATAGGCTCCTGTTTGTAATATGATATCGCCCCATAAGCAGTATCGTGGTTAATGTATGGCACTTACTTTTTGATTCTGGTAGTTAGATATTCATCTTGTACCAGAAAATTGTCTACTTACATTACCAGTTTATGATCAAATTTTTATTATAGTTACCATATTTTCCAAGTTTCTTTTTGTAATGAAGTTATTGTTATAGTATTGTGCTTTTTGTAACCATATCGTGGCTAACAAGTGTAAATACCTTTTTCTGTGTGTAATGTTGGAGCACAACTTCTTGGTTGGACATTACTTTTTATTAGACTATTTAAATCGCATAGTCTTCACGCTGCATGATATAGATGGTTCTTTGAAATCATTCCTTTGATAACTCTTTTTGTTCGTACATAAGTTATAAGTTTCTTAGGATTTGAGGAATTACTTCTCTGTGTTTTAAAGGAGTGTAATTTGTGTAGACTTGTACTGTTTCATCGAGTAATTTAAACTGGTTTTTCTCACAATTTTTTTTTAGTTTTGTTGCATGTTGTCCTTAATATGAGAAAAAAAAATTTTTAATTCCTTGACCTCTATTTTTGTAACATAGTAATTTTTATGATTTTGATTTCACATAAAGCCAATTTTATTTCATAGTTGTTTCAAAAATCAGTTTTTACACATTAATGGCCAACCAGTTACTAATTATCATCATGGGAAACCAGTTTGGACTGATTTTTTTCATTGGGGAACCAGGGTGGACATTTCAGTTTGCTGATAGATTTTCTGAGTATGTATTTCCATTTCCCTCGCCATTGAGTTACATCTCTTCTTCATCTCCCCTTCTCTTCAATCCCACATTCCCATAAACACAAAAGACCTTGTAACGTCGCAGTCGTTAGAAGTGGCGACAGCAAATCACAGCTCGGTTTTGCTCAATCAGTAGACACATGAAACTTAAAAGGCGCCAAATAATAATAAAATAAAGTCAAGTCACGGTTTAGTTACTGTAATTTTATTTAATATTCAAAATAAACAGCTCACACACAAGCTTCAGATATGCAGAGTCCCGAACAGTCAGTTTCACCAGACAAACAAGTAAAGAGCAGCGCCACAGTAGTTTAGTTATTAATCACATCATTCAAACTTTCATCGCAAGAGGAAATTACTCAGACAGGAGGACGTCAGTTCCCTCCTGGCACCCTAACGACCTCCCAGACCGGCGGAGAAATAATTTAGCAGGATAAAGTTTGCCGGTGTGGGGGATATTTGTCACCTTGACAGGTCCTCTTTGGGAGGTTGTTGTCTACTGGTTTTTTGGGCGGAAGTTACTCGGAGTTAAAGTCGCCCCGTACCTACCCCCACTCCTCACCTCAAGGTGCCAAAAACGTGACCAAATAAGGACATGGCGTGGGCCAGAATCCCTTTGAAAACCCGTGCGACCCCTGTCACAACCACTCCCCATGCCACGCCAAACTGCATCGTAGTAAAAGTATAATCAAACTTCCAGAACCTTCTAGAAGGAAATATTGTCTACTGATGTGGAAAGCTTATATCTACAAATGCTGACGTGAACTAAAACTAAAATTTCTGAAAAGGCAAACGTATTACCGATAAACATACTACCACTGCAATAACTTTGAATCCTTATAAAATATTACAAAGCCTTGCAAAAGTAAAAGAAAATTAACCATATATCCCGATAATTATTATAACCGCGTCATTACATTACCCCCCTCGGTTTGGGAGAGATTTTGAAGAAATCTTTCCCAAATCGAAACCTATCTTGTATGCGGCTACTCTGCAAACTACTGTGAGACTGTTTATTAACAACAATTTAAGTTTACAATTTGATAACCAAACTCATTCACATAACAAAAAATACACACTTCACATGTTAAAGAAGAGCGACAAAATATCTACTGGGAAGCTGCAAGAAAATAATACATATCACTTATTCATATTGCAATTAGTCAAATGTCGTTTCTAATTTGTGGTTGAGGGTGTATACACAATGTACGCCAATGATGATTTTACTAGACTGCTCATTACTCTTGTTCCTTGCTGGGATTAACACACAACACTTACAAGGGGACCCAGATCTGCCCAAAACTGTAAAAACCGCTGCCTTATTCATAGGCCAGTGCTGACAAAAGGGGGCCTCAGACCTGTCCCAATTAAAAAACTTACTCCTCGTGCTAATGATCCAAGGACACCATAAAAACTGGAGCAACGTCTTACCACTACGTATGTATATTCTTAAGGCCAAACGTGTTATAACTGCGCCATTACAACCTCAGCTAAGCACTGGCAAAATATCTCTCGCCCACCAGTTAACTATTCTGAAGTTGGTGGTCAGGATGGGAATATGGTGGGAGTGTGTGATATTATGTCAAAATTATTATTGTTGCTTTTGTCATACCAATGACCAATGCTAGTAGTAGTATTATTAGCATTATTATTAAGCTGTGTATTCTTGTAACAAGGGGTGTTTAAATATTCTGTGGAAATCATGATCATAATCATTTATGCCTGTTGCCCGAACAGTGGTATTTTGGCCTGAAGAGAATAGCTCTATTTCACTAAGCCTTCACAGATGAGCTCTGTTTATCTGCATGCCATTTTCCTTGCATCATCTTTCTTGCCCTCTCCAGGTGGACTGGTTGACACTGTAATGAGCATCTCCTTTCACTCAGACCCATGCACATTGATCCTTCACCTGCTGCCCGTATGTTCCAGTTGAAGCAGCTGGGCCATAACGTGGACAAGGTGGAGTTCATAGTGATGGGAGGAACGTTCATGTGCCTGCCCGAGGATTACAGAGACTACTTCATATGGAATCTCCACGACGCCCTTTCCGGTCACACTAGCAGCAGTGTGGCTGAAGCCGTCAAGTGAGTTAGTTGGAGTCTGGTATACTTATACTGATTCTCAAGTTGCATCTTGGTTTTACCACTTTTTAACTGTGTTTACTGTGATGTTAAAATGACTGTGGAGCAAATAGCGTATAATAAAAAGAAAATTGTCATCAGAAATGAAGTACCTTCTCAGTGTATTAACACAGTACAGTAGAACCCCATTATAGCATTTTCCAATGTGTCAGTAAAATAAAATGTTTTATGAAGGAAAACATTATAAGCAGTGAAAAATATTACACATATAGGGATAATTGAAGTAAAACCAAATTCTAATGAAATAATTCCTGTATTTGAATAGCCAGTTAAGTTCATCATCTGAATCATGTGATGCAAAAATANCCAAATTCTAATGAAATAATTCCTGTATTTGAATAGCCAGTTAAGTTCATCATCTGAATCATGTGATGCAAAAATATCAGTTCATCCAAATTCCTTGGATCATAGCAAAATCAGTTAATGTAAAATTATATTCATTCTGAAGGCTTGCTCATTCATCTATTATTGTGTACCTTGGTCATTTTCAGGACCATCACCTTTAAAGTCCTTAATATTTCAAGTATAAATTTTACTGTATAATATGTTTGTAGGCTATTCCATCTTTTGTAAGAATTTTATTTGAGTTGCTGCCAGGAATTGATACTAACGTTATAAACAGGAAATGAAATATATGAGCATTGTTATATGCAGGAAATGAAAATATTAAGGCTAATGGAGGGAGTGACCATGAGATAATAGTGTTATATGCAGGAAATTGATATATGTGGGATTGTTATAGCCGGGTTCTACTGGATATAATTCTTTTAATACAGTTATTTAAATTAAAAAAATACTGACACTTCCTGTAAAATATTGTGATGACCTACATGTTGTTATTACAGTATTGTTGTTATCGCATTATTTTATCTCCTCTGGAGTCATCCTTCAGCAATTGTATATTCTGTTTCTCTTTCTGCAGACACACTTTGTTTAACTGGCGTTTGTATAAACCCATTATATTATAATTTTAGTACCTTTGTTTTAAAATTTAACTTATCCTTTAAGTAACATAAAAAATCATCACATTGCTGTTTATTACATTGCACCCTTCTGTACAACAAGATTGTGCCGGTTGTTATTTATCAGGTGCTTCACACAACAAAAAACTTGAGCAGTCAGCATTAATCTGCAAGCAGAAACTCCCAAAGTTCTACTGACAAAAGGATGTTACGGCTCAAGTTCGACCAGTAGAAACACATCCTAGTGTGTGTTGTATTCAATCAAAATGTAAACAGTTATTTATTTGTGTTTTTTTGTTTTTGGGAATTGTTTTTTTCAAAGTAGGTCAGCCTAAATTAATACTGTAGTGTATGGTTTCAAATAAAAATGGTAAAATACAGTTATTTAAATGTAGGATTTTTGGTGATTGGCAAAACGTGAGACTTCCAAAATATTACCGCTGCAGNCCAAATTCTAATGAAATAATTCCTGTATTTGAATAGCCAGTTAAGTTCATCATCTGAATCATGTGATGCAAAAATGTCAGTTCATCCAAATTCCTTGGATCATAGCAAAATCAGTTAATGTAAAATTATATTCATTCTGGAGGCTTGCTCATTCATCTATTATTGTGTACCTTGGTCATTTTCAGGACCATCACCTTTAAAGTCCTTAATATTTCAAGTATAAATTTTACTGTATAATATGTTTGTAGGCTATTCCATCTTTTGTAAGAATTTTATTTGAGTTGCTGCCAGGAATTGATACTAACGTTATAAACAGGAAATGAAATATATGAGCATTGTTATATGCAGGAAATGAAAATATTAAGGCTAATGGAGGGAGTGACCATGAGATAATAGTGTTATATGCAGGAAATTGATATATGTGGGATTGTTATAGCCGGGTTCTACTGGATATAATTCTTTTAATACAGTTATTTAAATTAAAAAAATACTGACACTTCCTGTAAAATATTGTGATGACCTACATGTTGTTATTACAGTATTGTTGTTATCGCATTATTTTATCTCCTCTGGAGTCATCCTTCAGCAATTGTATATTCTGTTTCTCTTTCTGCAGACACACTTTGTTTAACTGGCGTTTGTATAAACCCATTATATTATAATTTTAGTACCTTTGTTTTAAAATTTAACTTATCCTTTAAGTAACATAAAAAATCATCACATTGCTGTTTATTACATTGCACCCTTCTGTACAACAAGATTGTGCCGGTTGTTATTTATCAGGTGCTTCACACAACAAAAAACTTGAGCAGTCAGCATTAATCTGCAAGCAGAAACTCCCAAAGTTCTACTGACAAAAGGATGTTACGGCTCAAGTTCGACCAGTAGAAACACATCCTAGTGTGTGTTGTATTCAATCAAAATGTNCTGACAAAAGGATGTTACGGCTCAAGTTCGACCAGTAGAAACACATCCTAGTGTGTGTTGTATTCAATCAAAATGCAAACAGTTATTTATTTGTGTTTTTTTGTTTTTGGGAATTGTTTTTTTCAAAGTAGGTCAGCCTAAATTAATACTGTAGTGTATGGTTTCAAATAAAAATTGTAAAATACAGTTATTTAAATGTAGGATTTTTGGTGATTGGCAAAACGTGAGACTTCCAAAATATTACCGCTGCAGNGTAAAATACAGTTATTTAAATGTAGGATTTTTGGTGATTGGCAAAACGTGAGACTTCCAAAATATTACCGCTGCAGTGAACAGTAGCAACTCCATTGTGTCGAGCTAGATTGGTTTATTATTGTAACCCTTGTGTGTTACTGGAAAATTATTATTTTAAAAATAACCCAAATGTTGCAGATTCTCGGAGAGGAGTAAGGTGAAGTGCATCGGCATCACGATAGAAACACGCCCTGACTACTGTCTGAAGCGACATCTCTCGGACATGCTGGGCTACGGGTGCACTCGGCTGGAGATAGGGGTGCAGTCTGTGTACGAGGATGTGGCGAGGGACACTAACCGAGGCCACACAGTGCGAGCAGTGTGCGAAAGTTTCCAGCTGGCCAAGGACGCTGGGTTCAAAGTCGTCGTCCACATGATGCCAGACCTCCCAAACGTGGATTTGGAGAGAGATGTGGAGCAGTTTATTGTGAGTCTTCAGCCTTTATGTGACTTGTAGCTATAGTATATTTACTGTTTCTTCACATTTTTTAAATTAAATTTTGTAAAAAATCACTCCAAGTATTATTTGTTTCGTTGTTTCTTAAATATGGCACGTATCACAGGCATTTTATAATTCTTAATGCCTGGTAAAATATAGTTCTTATGGAAAATATTATTAAAGTAAATGTGCACAAATGTGATGTGCTGTCCCTTCAGTCTAGTTTCTAGACTGGATTAAGCTTTGTTTGCATGAGAGGCAGAGGAATATCCTGAAAGTAGAACTTTAGCAGGATTTCAGAAAATTTGAAATAACCGTGAATGGACTTTAATGAATAATTTATCTTACTTTTAATTTAACTTTTTTTTCTCCTGATAAAGGCCAGGTGGTTTTTTTTTTTTTTTTTTTTTGTGTTGCTTTTGGATTTTTGCTTGAGAGAATGGAGATAGATTTTGCCATTGATGTCTGGGTTTTCTCAGTGTACTCCAATTTACCCCGTGATTGTATTCAGCCACTACTCCATCACCGTGCTTGGTAGAACTGCTACTTTGCACCAAATAAAGGAAAAAAATAAATGGTGCAAAATGCAGGAGAGTTTAAATTGGCAAATCTTTAATAAGAATTGGAGTGAATAAAAGGATTTATTTTAATATGTGTGTGTGTTTTAGATCATATTGAATTGGTTTGATTGTTTGCTAGGTTAGTGCTTTCCTGTCCTAAGAGTTTCGTTTAGAAAATTTTGAAATCTGTTGATTAAACTCTCTGAACTCCCTCCAATCTAAATAACTGCGTTGGTTTAATTTTTTTTCCCAGGAGTTTTTCGAAAACCCAGCATTTAGGGCAGATGGACTTAAGATATATCCAACACTCGTGATTCGAGGGACAGGACTGTACGAGTTGTGGAAGACTGGTAGATACAAGAGCTACCCGCCCAACACGCTGGTAGACCTCATTGCTCGTATCCTGGCACTTGTTCCTCCTTGGACACGCGTGTACAGAGTCCAGCGAGATATTCCCATGCCTCTGGTCAGGTACGTGCATCATTCTATGCTGCTTCTAGTTTTCTTTCATTTGTCTGTGACATTGAAAATATAAGCTCTTGCCACAAATCCTTCCATTGAGTGCATTACAGTTCTGTATACTATAAATGCTTGTATAGTGTTCTATTCAAACTGAAAAATATGCATTTTTGATTATACTTGTATTGTGCATATTGTATTTTTCTTGGTGTCTAGTTCTGGTGTAGAGCATGGCAACTTACGGGAGCTGGCTCTTGCAAGGATGAAAGACCTGGGTACAGACTGCCGTGACGTGAGAACCAGGGAAGTCGGCATTCAAGAAATCCATCACAAAGTCCGTCCATATGAGGTACCTTGCACTTTGCTACTTACTGATTTTTCATATTCAGGAAGTTAGTTGTTTTGTTACTTAATTAAAGGTTGGATAATGTGTCAAAACACATTTCTGTATATTAATACAGTGTTTTGTCATTTGTGTTCTGTCTAGTTTTCTGATTAACATATATTTTCATGCAGTTTTGTGCATGGTACAATTATTGTTTTAAACATTGCAAATTTTTTGTATATAATAAAACTTTTAATAGTAGTTTAGCACTTTGCAGATTTTGAAAAACCTTTATTGCATGTAGCAGTTGTAAGAAACTGTATCTGATAGCTGATGACAGAATTCTAAGCTTGTCAAAACAGTAAAATTTGTGCCAAATTATCTTATAATAACTTTTCTTCCTCGACGTCTCACCTGCTCCGTGATATAGGTTGAGCTGATCCGCAGAGACTACGTGGCAAATGGAGGCTGGGAAACATTCCTTTCCTACGAAGATCCGGAGCAAGACATTTTGGTCGGCTTGCTGCGATTGAGGAAGTGCTCAGAAGAAACATTCAGGTATTGTCGCCACTACTTCGGATAGCAACGAAAACCAAAACTTACACATTGCTCCCGTCAACAACATGGACGAGAGGAAGCTGGTTCTGCCCACCCTGACAGACGGACCTGTCGTTCTTCTCAGTGTAGAGGATGATGTGGAATGGGGGTGGAGCAGCAGTGGAATGAGGACACTGGAGGAAACGGGAGTGCCGTGAGAAAACCCCACGTAATGTCTTGTCACACTCACCACCTCAGAATTCCCGCCTGGGAAATTTCAGCATACTTTAGCATGGAGTTAAACTCAAATACCATTTTTAATTGTGTTGTGCAGTATTGTAGGTGATAGTAATAGTGTACTAATAAATATTTTAAATTGCTGGCAAGGTAGAAATAAATTGGTTTTGTTGTAATAGTCTGGTAATAACCAAGCCCATTGTTGATGAAGCCATTGCTTATTGAGGTTTATTCTATGCATTTTGCATTTAGATTTTGTATTAGGAACACTGTAAAGGTAGGTTGAACTGTTTGTAGTTGTGCATGGGTAATGGGAAGAAAGACTTGAGGGTGGTGAAGGGGTGAGGGAGAATTAAAAGTAGATTTAGGTAGTATTGAGGTGTTGAAATAACAACAATCTCAACCTCTTACTCTTAGTTAATGATGTGAATGAGGTATCACTTTATCTCAATCAAAGATGATTCCATTACCTGTGGTTGATGACAGTGCAAAATACTTGAGTACAGTGAAACCTCATTGGTGCAATCCCATTTATTCCATTTTCCCGTATCAGTCCTCTTTTGGACAGTCCTGACGACTATAATATAAAAACAATGTTAAAAAAACCTGCATGCTACGACTCTTAAAACATAAATTTCCAGCATCCATTGATCAGATATTCTGCCTGAAAACCAAAATATATTCTTAACAATTGTTTAGCTATGAAATACAGTTCATTTTCGATTAGTTTTTTAACTCTACGTGGGTCAGGGAAAATGTAAATAATTGCCCCTTCACAAAAGTTGTTAGTTGTGGGAGTATAGGGTAGTGTTATGAGCATTTCAATTTTTATGTTTGTTAACTGGCAGTAATACATCTTTGCCAAGTTACATAGAGCCTTTACATAAAAAATAAAGTATTTGTGTGTTTGTAATAGGCACTCATGTGAAGTCAATAGCGTATATTGCGAGAAATATTGATTGGCTGAATATTATGTTGGCCGTGGTTTCTTGGTCTCTTGCAGTGTAATTTAATCCAACTTCACAGATAGCATATTTGTTTAGTCAACGGTGGAAAAATATGGTATGGAAGGTTCCAGCCCTGAAAATAGTTCAGGGAAAATGATAAGATTCTGCCTGGAAAACGAGGAATTCCAACATGGAAGTTCAGTGGCCACCTTAAACATCTTGAGGGATGGTGTCCAGAATTTTCATGCCTTTTAAAAAGTGTCTAGTATCTTTGATGTATGATGGGAGCAACTATACCCAAGGTTGAAGATGTGTATCCACAAGTGCCGAGATCCTTTCCATAGGGCTGCTGCATCCCCGATACAATGGGGTGTCCTGATGGTGTCTGTTTGTGGATATTTGAGAGTACATATAGAACAGGAGTGATGGGGGTTTTTCTGGAATTAGAAGTTTGGTAGATTTGTGAGAATGACCCTGAAGGGGGGCTTCGAGATCTTAGGAACCATTTAATGTGGTCAAAGAATTTGGCTGTAGGGTCTTTTGGCAGGAGTTGATGAATCCTTCAACTGGTTATTTGCTTCAAGTATGTAGTCTTGTCTATTAATAATTACCTACTGTGGTGGGGCCTTTGTCCGGCAGTATGGTTATGTCCCTGTTATTCTGAAGATCTCTGATGGCTTTCCGTTCCGAGGGTATGGTTTTGCTGCTGTTGGGGAGGGAACTGGCAAAAGCTGGGTTCAAGATATTAACCATTATGAATGAGATGAACTGCTTGAGGGGGTTCCCAGGTGAATGGTGGTGCAAACTTGTTTAAATCTGCGTCTGTGGTATTGTTGTGGTTTTACTTGGTGGTGGGCAGATTATCGAATAAGTGTTTGAGGCTAAGTTGCGGAGAAAGCTCGAAGCATCTCTGTGTGTGGCAAAATGTTCAAATTTCTTGACTGGGGAAAATGAGAGGCCTTTTTAAAGAATTTAACAAACAGAAGTAAGGTTATGGTCAGACAGATTGTGTAGCTGTGAATTTGAGTTCAGTGTTCAATTGTTTTTATACAGTTTCATCACAGTAACTGGAGTAGGCAGTGGCAGTATAGTGTGAGGAGATCCAAGACGAGGCTAAACAGGGTTTCTGACCAGAGTTGGGGTGGTGTTGTGGGTCGAAGACCGGTGGATAGAGAACCAAATTACACTTCTTTGTGGCATAGTTTGCTGACTTTTACAAGCTGATAGTGGTGCTGTAATTTTTGCTGTATCTTGTAAGATGGAGTTGGCTGGGGTTAAAAGAGGCGAATTGGTCAGAATGAGCATTTTTAAGTTTTATAGTATATAAGTGCAATGATATTTCACTGTGGTGGTATAAAGTACTGAATCATTCTGTGCATACCACAATTTTCAGGTACAGCTGTATTGTGTCAAAATCTGTGAATTTATCCAGGTTAAAAAAGTACCTGTATATGTATAATAAATCGTGTGGTACTGATTTTCAAGGAATTTCGTAGTTTTACAATACGAACCACAAATGCAGTTTCAAACAAGTCCGTTAAGTGGTTTCCGAATTGTATGCCAAGGGTACTGTTGTATTGGAATGTGAAGTATTTTGCACCATCCAGTTTGCTCTAAAACACAGACACAGACTAGTTGGTTGTCTATCTCCCGTAGGCCAGAGCTGAAGGGAGGTGTGTCCATAGTTCGGGAGCTCCATGTATATGGGAGCGTGGTGCCGGTGAACGTGCGCGACCCTACCAAGTTCCAGCACCAGGGCTTCGGCATGCTGCTCATGGAAGAGGCAGAGAGGATTGCGAAGGAAGAACACGGATCTGTGAAGATTTCTGTCATATCTGGTAAAGTATCTTTAATGTTTTTACAGTTTGATTAAGTGTATACCAACATTGAATGCAAATTGAACCCTGATTGTCATACACTCCAAAAAGTGATAGCAAGTACATAATAACTTTTGACAGGTTATTAAGACATATTTGTTTAATCCTGCTAGTGGCCCATGATAATGTCCTTGAAGGAAAAGCCTTGAGACTGTTAACTCTTTAACTGTGACATTCTGCCTTTCTCAAACACCTTCTGTACCTCTGATAACTTTTTCTGAACTTCAGTTTGCAATACAGTAATTATGAAAGGTGATAATGGCGCTAAAATAGGTTGTAATTACAGGTATTCATTATACCATAATGTGCACATAAAAAGGAGATCAAATGGTGGAGGGGAAATAATGTTCTGTGTACAGGTTGGGGCTGAATTCGACCGACAAACTTCGTGAGGTGATTCTCTATGCAGAATCAAGTGGCAAATATATAGGACACTTTGTACCTAAACTAAAGATTACAAGCGAAATAAGTCCCAAAAAATTGAGATATTGGAATGTATTTTCACTAAATATTTGAAACCAAGCAAGATGAAAGTACAGTTTGTGGATCATTGTTTTATGTTATCGGGATCTTCAACCTATGAGCAAATTCAGATTAATAACACTCCCTGTTATGAATATAACAGGGATGGCCACCCTCATATTGCCAGCAATTTCGTTACCGTTAGGAATTATGAACGTTTGATGCTGGTTTACTGAGCAGCATGACCTACGAAACAAAAATGGTCCCCTTGTTGCAACTGCCTAGGACCCACCGTTTTAGTTTGAAACGCACGCAACAATTCCGATTCCCTCTTCTCCTCCCCTCGTTTTAACACTCGGGTGTTAAAACCGGAGAGTACTACCACCAAGTTAAGAGCAATCTTTGATGCTGCAGCAAATGAAAACCATGGTGTGTCACTAAGTGATGCACTCTCGCCAAGACCTAAGTAAGCTTCATAAATTCGGTTGCACCATTGTTTAACTATCGTTGTCAACTTTTTGTTTTTACAGCAGATATAAGGCAGATGTTTCGCCTTATTAACTACCAACGCATTTTGTGGCGTTTTTCCGCAGAGGAGCCCATCACCATGTTTCGACTCCAAACAGTGACATATAGATTGTCATCATCACCTTTCCTGGCAATTCGCACCCTGCTACAGTTGGGAAAGGATGAAGGTGCAATATTCCCTCTTGGAGCAGTTGCCTTCGAGAGGGACTTCTATGTCGATGATATTCTGACAGGTGCAGATGACGCAGTGACAATCCTCGAAATTCAGAGGCAGTTTGTGTTCCTTGGGTGAATTTGAACTACATAAGTTTGCAAGCAAGGTGCTTGGGCTGCAGCGGGATCCTACACAAGATACTTTCCACTACAAGGTACAGCCATGCATTGACTAAGAGGACAATTCTGTCTGGCCTAGCTTGGATTGACCCACTGGGATGGCTTGCACCTGTTCCTATGTTTGCAAAGTGCCTCCTGCAGCAACTGTGGCTTTCTAACACAGGTTGGGATGCAACCCCACCTAATGATCCTATATCCAAGCGGCAGCATTTCAGACAGCAGTTGCCTGCACTGGCATCAATTGCAGTGGACCGTAGTCTTGAACTTACTGTATTTTGGTGTGTGTAAGCTGCACCAGAAGTTTTTGATGAAAAATTAGGGATAATTAATATTTCAAGTATAGACCACACTGAATTTCTGTATTCCTGTAAATATATTGCCGGGCCTCATCGTGCTAGTGCAGAGGCCAACGGGCACAGCAATGTCAAACTATCGTAATTAGTTTACTTTGTGTGTGTCGTTCTGCTGAAAAGTGGCAACAGCGCAGTATTCCACCAGACAGAGGGAAATATCAGTAGCTGCAGGGGAGAGGCAATGGTGCATGTATCTGCATGTATCATCACACACGCGCACACACACACACGTGCACACACACAGAGTTGCTGCTGGCTGTCTCATCTGGCCAGAGAGAGACAAATAAGAGGTTGAAGGGGGCATTCTATAAATACAGGTAGACCACCCAGCCTATAAGTTATTCATTTGTTTTTTGTTTTTTTTTTACTTCGTTAAACATTAAAATGTACTGTATGTTGACGACAAATTTCTGAACATGTTGTGGGGAGGGAGATTTTTTAAATGCCAATATCTCATAAATAAGCAGCACCCTACTTTTTGTAGTCACATTTCTTTGTAATAATATGCTGCCTATACGCCAAAATATGATACTTCAGAACATTCCTACGAACTTCACGGATTTACTGATAGCTCGGAGTTGGGCTATTATGCTGAACCTGCAAGGATGATATTTTTGATTTCCAAATCTAAGGTTGCACCTGTGAAGAGTACATATTTCACTTCCCGGTCCTGAGTTGTGTGCTGTCCTTCTGTTGGCTCGGTTGATTCGCTGTGTACTGGAACTTCCCGATTTGCGACTGACCTTTCCAAAGGTGGAAATACGTGTATATGCACAGTTGTCATGTATTAGCTGGTTTTTTCTCCTCATCGATGGAAGACTTTTGTGGCAAACAGAGTTGCACAGATCCAAGAACCTACTCCTGTTGGATGGTGGAAACATGTGAAGTCAGAAGGCAACCCTGCAGATTGAGCTTCTTGAGGGCTGATGCCAGAGCAACTGGTGCACCACAGTCTGCGGTGGTTGGACCTACCGTGGCTGACCAGTCCCTGTAAGGAGTAGCCACGAACTTCGGATTACAAGGAGTTGCCCAGTGAGCTTGAAGAGAGAGTGTGTGTGTTTCAAGCTGCCATTGATAATGGGCCTCTGGAGTGTATACTTAATCAGTGTATGGGCAATTCACGATCACTTACCACTTTTCTGAAACCCTGCTAAAGTTCCACTTTTGGTTACAGATTACGTATCTTTCCACTACATATAAACATAAATAAACACTGCCATGCGACTAATACGTTTTAACTGTCAAATGCTTTGTTTACTGTTTTCAGTTGTTGAAAGCATTCTGTCATATTTCAAATACCATTTCATACGAATGTTCACAATTTAGACCTATAACCATATTTAGGTCAACGTTATGACTTTTTAACGTCAGTATTGACTATTCGTTTCGTCCTTGGATGAAAAATAAACACCATGTCACTAGGGTCTACGCACCGTAATTTATGCTAATAAAGTATTTATTACTAGCCGTTGCCAACACATCGCTGCTCCCACTGTTTTTAATTTGTATTTAATACAAAATAAATATTACAAGTTATAGAAGATACTAAGTTCAAGTTTAATTTATTCAGGAATACAATACTTTAAAGTTAATCACAGTGTTATACAAGTTATTTAAAAACCAGGTTGACATGTTACTCCTAGGATGATTTTTCAAAGGTTCGTTTAAAAAAATCTGAATAAACTGTGACTGGAGTATAGTCAATTACTTAGGGTGGTCAGAGTTATTGTATTTGTGCTGCAATTTGCTCACAACTGTAAACAGTGTACTGTGAAACTGTCCGGACCACTGCAGCTTTGTGAGTTAGATAAGGCGTTGATGCCCCTCATTGTTAAAGCACAGAGCATTTTCCCGAAGAATTACAAGCCATCAAGACCAACACTCGCTTACCTGATCAGTTTAGGAGGCTCTCTCCCAACATTGATGACTGTGGTGTTCTAAGGGTGGGCGGAAGACTGCGACATGCTAATCTGCCATATGAGTATAAGCAACCTGCCTTATTACCGAGGACACATCAATTGATGGAGCTAATTGTACAACACTACCATCAGCTTAACTGCCATCCTGGAGCGCAAGCACTGCAAGGCATCCTCAGGGAAAGGTACTGGATTCTCTCTGACAAACGAGTAATTCAACATTATTTGCTACATTGCTACAGGTGCAGGACGGTGAAGCCATCCCTAGTCAATCCAGTGATGGGAGAGTTGCTTGCTGCACAAATCAAGGAAATGAAGCCTTTTTCCACAACAGGGGTTAACTACGCTGGTCCCTTCTCCATAACTCTAGTAAGAACATGAGGAGCAAGAGTATACAAGGCCTAGGTGTGTCTCTTTGTGTGTTTCAGTACCAAAGCCATACGTTTGGAGTTGGCGTCCAACCTTTCAACTGAGACGTTTCTTGCGACGTTCAAACCTTCCATAGGGAGAAGGGGGAAGATGTTGCCACATGTGACACAAACTTTATTGAAGCCAGTCGTGAACTGCTGATGTTGTAGTCTTCCCATCATCAGTGTGAAGTTGCTGATGCAGCTTCAAAATTTGAAGTGACCTGGCAGTGTAGCACCTCACTTTGGTGGCTAGTGGGGGGCTGGTGTGAAGGCAATGAAGACCCATCTGTCTCGTGAGGTGGGGAACCAAATCCGGACCCATGAAGAATTTGTCACACTGTTAGTCCAAGTTGAGGCTGTCCTGAACTCTCGCCCCCTCTGTCCCATGAGTTCTGACCCTAATAATCTGAACCCAATTCCTCCAAGGCACTTTTTTACCGCAGTTTCTGAGCCAGACTTGACTTCAGGTGCCAGTCAGTAGTTTGGGTCGTAGGCAACTCATCAAGCAAATGCACCAGGGGTTTTGGAAGAGATTGCGCAGAGACTACCTCCACATGCTACAGCAGCGACAGAAGTGGAACCGGGCTACCAGCAGCATTGCTCCTGAGATGCTTGCCGTGCTGAAAGATGAACAGACACCACCCCTGCAGTGGCAGCTGGGCCTTGTCACCAAGATCCATGCTGGTCCAGATGGTGTGGTCAGGGCTGCTACACTACGCACCCCCACTGGATTGCTGAAAAGACCCTGTGTTAAACTGTGTCCTCTATGCGGTTAAAAAATGTGTTTTTAAGGTGGGCGGATTGTGGGGACCGGCCAAATACATTTATTTGGCGCCCTCGTGTTTTTTTTGGTGTGTTTATGCTTGGATGTTGGCCGGCCTTAGCAGTGAACTGTTTAAATGGCAGGCTAATAGACAGAACGGCTTTCTCGCCTTGTTATTTTTCGTGTTCAGTGTCTATCAGAGGAACAGTATGATAAAATGTAAACAGTGATGACAATTCACTGCGCAACATGAAACACACAACAAAAACATTTGAGTATGAATAAAAATAATAATGTTGAGTTTTGTTGCAACGTTTATAGAATTTTAACATTCTCTATTGCAAAAAAATACAGAACATAAAATTTTGTAAAATGACCATGGAAAAGGTTTAAAAAAAAAAAAAAAAAAAAGGTTGATTTTCATTACAGCATGTAAAGCAAGCATTCAAAATTGTTACTAGATGTAGACAGAAAGTGATGTGTGAGCACATGGCAAGTTAAAACTATTACCTACGTTGAAACTCTCTGTAAAATATTTCAGAAGGTAATGCCAGAAAATTGACTTATTAGCCATTGAAACTTAACAGTCTCATATCCATTAATATTGTGTTTATAGACCTGGCTAGATGCAGAATTGTGCTAGCTTACAAAGCAGGAAATATTTTAATGCATTGGCATGGGGCAGTGGAATTTAAATAAAAGTTGGCAGGATAGTGTAGAAAAATACAGGTACTGGTGATTAAGTCTACTAAAACACTACAATGATTTTGTGTTGTAGGTGTTGGTACCCGGAACTACTACAGGAAAATTGGTTACGAGTTGGATGGCCCGTACATGTCCAAGCCTCTTGTATAAGTATGGTATTGATGTACACTTTTGGTAAATTAATTTTGATTAAAGTTTTACTTATATTATTTTTGTGGTATTAAAACATCTGGTAAACATAGCATGCCATAAACATTTGTGTGTGTACGTACTTGATAACACATGCAAAAATCATTATGATTAATTCACTTACTAAGAGAGAGAGAGGTGGCAAGAATGGATGTGGTAGGTTCGGCTACTGGATTAATTAGGGCAGAAGGTAACTGCAAGTTAATGTGTAGCCCTCTCTTCAATGAGTAGTCAAAAACTCCAAAGTAAAGTGCAGCAGGGTTTATTCACAATTGCCAATGCTCTATTGTGAGAAGCTCTACCCAACGCCAAGCTCGATAAAATCCCTTTCACATCTGACCCGTCACTAATAATGGTCTAGCTACAAGGCTTTCAGCACACGAGTCATGGTCTAGTCGTGAAGAGCACGGCCTCCGAACACCTTTCAAGGGATAGCTGTCTCACTACAGCCAAGTACAGCATGTCCCTATGGATGGTTGACTAGTGGTGCAGAGTTGTAGTGCTTGTTTAAGACAGACGGGGGATGGATGAAGAACTGGCATTTTCTGGATCTGTAACTGAATATATATTGGGTGTGTGGCGGTGACACTCTGCTCCTTCATACCACCACTGCACTGCAGTTGTGCGAGAAAGGAAGTGGTGAAGTCAGACTGGAATCCAATCCTTGGTTAGGAGCAATCCAACGTATGATCCACCCCCTTTCTGCAGTTGCAGTGGGTGAAGTCCAGTCGAGGTGTGATAGCGATGATAATGTTTCAGTTAGATGCATGAATCAACCGCATGGTGTTAGAAGGATATGTAGTCTGTATACTGGGTATTACTTTCATACAATTTGTTAACAAAGTGGAAATCTTAGTTGAGAAAGCCACATACTTGCATCACTTAATGACCACTTGGAAGTGAACAGTAGCATAAAGAGAGCAAGATAAAAAAAATATCAAATTTTATATTAATTTATTTACACAACACGAATGCACATTTAAATAATTTCAGACATGTAAAATGCAAAGTTACATTTATTTTGTACTTTGACAATATGTACATACTGGTAACAAGTAGACCCTCAATCCAACACACATCTATAAGTACACACGAATACCATTATGTTGTAATATATGTGCAATATACATTCGTACCACTCCCCTATCATACCATCTTCTTTATCCCTCACAATACCTGCACGCACCTCTTTTCTTGCTCATCCGACGCATGTGTCGCCATGCAACACAGACTAACAAAGGCTGGCTCTGGCATGACAAGTGGGTGAATGTCACTTGCGATACGACGCGTTTAAACATTTTAAAAATGCGGTTTACAAATGTTTGCATCGCTTTAGTGAATGGCTTCACTAACAGATTTGCGTTATAAACGAAATTACGTACCTTTCAAATGATAGGGAAAATGATGGTGCATTTAAAAACTATTGCAATAGCGAACGTGATGAGGCCATACTTGTTATAACGTGGTTCCACTGTAGTTCCTATGGAAAACTATTAAGCTGTGTTGCAACATTTCAAGAACGCCGAAATGTTAACAGGACCTACTGTACATTATTACATAGTGATGAGTAGTTTAACTTCTCCTTGTTTATAAATGCTTGTAAATGCAACAGTTTGTTTCATAAATACCATCATGGTATTTAGCACATTAAAGATGTTTAAATAAATCAACATGATTAAACTACCAATAGTACTAACCAACTAAATTGTGTAAATATTTTTCTACAAGAATCAAGGCAGTAAAAAACACATTCGTAACAAATGCTCTGTAGACAAGTCTAAAGGCAAACTTTACACACAATATTTTCCGTATAATGGTTCAACTCTGCTGCATAAGCTCTAAACGATTTGGACTGTACACAGCACAAAAACATTTACTATTCAACATTAAAAAAAATTGTAACTGCTGGTAATATTTCAGTTTAACAAGTAGTAAAAGTTTCCCGACATGCTCAACAGGTCTGAACCATAGTTTACAGTGGAAATTGTGACAATAATATGTGGCATAACCAGAGAAGTCCTGGAGAAAAACTACTCTCGTACCATATTTACTGCATTGTAAGCCAACCTTTTTTCTTTTTTTTTTTTAATCATCATTTTGAACTNAACTACTCTCGTACCATATTTACTGCATTGTAAGCCAACCTTTTTTCTTTTTTTTTTTTAATCATCATTTTGAACCTTCCGAAATCACGCCTCGGCTTAGAATTGGGACAGGCAATATTACATACATTTCCGACCAAGTATTTGCAAAACAAGATTATAAAATTGACAGTGCATAATTGCCAGTACCGTTGCAGCCCTACTACTGATATAATAGTGGTCCCAGTTCATTAAAACCATACTGTTATTGTGTAAAGCGCAGCACCCCCTTATCACTTGGCTGGCCTGGCCTCTGAAAAGGTCGCTGCGGCAGGCGACAAAAACCAGTCAACAGACGTGGCAACTCGGGCACAATCAATGACATCACCGCGTGCTCTCTTAGCTGATAGTGTGCATGGGACATTTAAAATTTGGCTTGCATTCGGTATCGTATTATTTTGTTTTTCCGAGGGTTTAAAAGTTAAGGGTAGGATTGCATTCTGTGTCTGCTTACAATGCGGTAAATACGGTATTGTACAGTCAAGTAAAGGTTTACCCTCGCTACAGTATTTGGAGGCATTTGAAGCTCATCACTGTGATAAAATAAAACTTAAAAACAAAGCACCCAACACAATAAAACTACTCGCAGCTACTCAAAACACAAACAAAAATTATAACCCAACTAATACATTTTTTATAACACACATTATCACAGACGTTAAGTATTGCACAATGATCAAGAGGAGGTTACACGGGCGAATATGGCCTTTTGAGGCGTTGGAACCCACTTGTGTATAATCATTTAATTTTATTGCTTTATTTAGTTAGTATGAACCAAGTATAGAATTTACAAACAGCTATTCACATACCAGCATGACCTAGCAGTGCAAAAACAAAATCTTAATTGCTTAAGCAGAGTTCACACAATTAATTTCAGTACTGGGACTGGAAGAAAATTCCATACCAAATGGGCAACATGCTAGAAAAATTTTCAAGAGAAGAAACCTAGCCATGAACCTGCAGGAAAAAAAATGATTCAGTCAGTGGCAGTTTATAGAGTACCAGTGGTTTTGCTATATGGTGAGGTTAAGACTATTATTTCACAAGTCTTCGTAACATTTTCAGCATGTACAGTAAAACCTCCATATAACTGAAGGTTGTAAGGAGGTTCCAAAATGATGCTCTGTTGGTCCACAGTAATTAAAATTTTGTTACAGATCATTCTTAACAGCTAATGTAACTTAATAAGATGCATTTTTTTAGACTTTACATGAATTAAAAAAAATTAAGCTCTAATAGTCCATTCACCGTTACTTCCAACATTTCTGAAGCCCTGCTTAGTTCTACTTGGTGGGTATGACATGATGCTAAAAGTAAATATGAACAAAACTTACAGTAAAATCCTCTAAGAAAGGAATGTTACTTACTAACCCGGAAAACTTCTTAAGCGGGTTTCACTGTACTACAGGAATCCTCAAACGCATGAAGACCAACAATGGGACAAGGATATGTGAAGGTCAACACAAATAAACTTGTCAATACCAATATCATGATTCTGGGAGGCATATATCAAAAGACAATTCTTGCAGTGGAGGCTGCCTGCAGTATAATAATAAATAAATAAATAAAAAAATAAAAAATTGCCAGCTAGTTGTTAAGAGAGTTGTTTTTGTACAAGATCAGAAGTAAATTTGGCGATGCCGTCTATATTGTGTGAACAGTGCTCAAAACATACTGTAACTTCGAAAAACACACAAGTTGATGATGTGTTTAAAATCTCAAACACAAACTTTATATATAACATTTTATATCCAGTACTGTGGCTGCAACCTCCTCCTAACCAAACAAAGTAAGGTTCATGTGATTGCCTCAGCACTGCCAAAGATCACAAAAATTATGCAGCCAAATATGTTGATAGCAGCTGTTGTCTGGAACACTGCAGACCAGCTCTTGGTCAAGTCCAGAATAAATCCAGCAAGATAAACACCTAGAAAACCTACAGGGGAAAAAAAAAAAAAAAAAAAAAAGCACATATTACGCATACAGTATATCATTACCATCGTTCAATATGAATACTCTTACAATACTGATCTTTGTGTTATGTGAAATGCAGTTGTAAATCACACCACTTGCGTTCATATGGAAAGGTTATTTCTAAAATTGTGTACCTATGCTAACATGATTATTAAAGCAGCACCTAGCAGGTTACCTATGAAGGGTTTAATGGGAGCATTTTGTTAGTTCTGGTTATGTACAACCACAGTTTTACCAACCGTACTCCATTCATTCCATTCCTATCCAGGAAGCAGTGACAATTCACCTCTGTAAACCCTGGCCATATCCTCTTCCGGCCTGACAATTTCTCCTTTTGACGCTAGAGGACTCGACATCCGTACAGCAGTAGCGATCTGCAAGAACTACTCCTTCACCCAAGTCTTCCATTGGCAAGAAGCCGTGTTTAAAACTGGCATTAATGGCCAAACATAAGATGCATGGAGAAGCTACGAAATGGTTTTTAAAGAGGAATGAATAGAAGTACCTGCAAGGCAAAGTTTTGTAGCACCATTAACCCTTTAATGCCCACAGGTGATCATCAAGAGTTACGATTTTAGACCATATACATGGCACGAAAACCCATCAAACGAACAAACTCATTTGACGTTTGTTTCGTTGTACGGTTTTATAGTAATGATTTCGTAATAGTTTGGGTGAAATCGGCTTGTTAATCCATCAGTTCACCATTCCGATAGATTGCAGTTGTATTTTATTCCCGACGATGAAGGGTGATCAAGCAATCCGCAGCATGTAATTTTCAATTCAAAGTGTATATTCAGAGATTTGAACTCGTCACCCTTGGAGCGCTAGCCACTGCACTGCTTGACCATTGTGGAAATTATGTTTTTCTTTGCGTATAAGACTTTTTGCATGTCTACTAGAGGTTTTTGAATGGTTATCATTTAATGAATATACATAAGAACAAAAATCAAATATTCAATATGTATTGTATATGAAAAACTATGCACTAAAGGGTTAAAATGATTAAAATATTATTTTTTAAATCCATAGTGTGAGCACTTAACAGACAGATAAGGATGACTGATCCAAGTGTCTGACTCAACATTACAATTACACATATGCATGAGACAATATGTTGCCAAATACACGCATGTTTTTCTATTTACAAGTAGGTACCAATCTGCAAATGCTTGGTCAGTGTTTTTTAAGATTAAGATAATTAATAGAAGAGGCAAAATGAGGTGGTATGGGCACGTCAAAAGGATGGGAAGTGAGAGGTTGACATAAAGGATATTGGGGCTGAAGTATGATGGAAGGTCGTCACAAGGAAGACCAAAGAGACAGGAAGAGCAAGTGGCTGAGAAAGTGAGAAGGAGAGTGGTGTAGACACAGAGGAAGATGGAGGCATTTTACCATGCTGATCCAGCCACAAGTTGGGAACAGCTAAGGATAATGATGGTCAAGATAATTAAACATAATCTAGCAGCTTTTGTTTCTCGCTGTATCTCTACAGCATGTAAGTGTACATACCTGGTACAGCACCCACAGTATTCATGAGACCAAACACACTTCCCGAGTGCGATGGCGCAAGGTCCTGGGGATTCACCAGTATCGCATTGCTGTGGAAACCACTCGCCGAGACGGACAGCGTCATGCAGANGGAGACGGCCAGCGTCATGCAGACAAGAGCCCACTGATAGCTTCTTACCTGTGCTGAACATACACAACGTTTGAATATCACCAGCTTCCTTAACACAAACACTACCAACTTCTACACAAGTTGGCTGGTTAAAGGTTTTGATATAGTAAAATAATTCTGACTCTTTTGAGTAGTTCAGTTAGGAAAATGATTACATTCTTCTACAGCCTAAACATGTCTTAGATTATAATACTGGCAAAAAATAAGACATTTAAAAAATTCACCCACCAATAACAAGCAATGCAGCTGCTTGAGTTCCCAACCCTATAGTTTCAACAATTTTCCTGGTCGCAGTAACTGAAAAACCACGCACTATCAGTCTTTCGGACAGCCACTTGCCACAGAAAGTGCAAGGTATAGAGAACAACCATGGTACCATGTTCACCAACCAACCCTGTAAAAACACAGACAGTAGTCTTTTAAAGTACATGAACAACAACCTTTGGTAGCTAAGTTTCTCTATTTGGCCTCCAGAAATTATGAAAGCTATTTATTTCATATTTCATCCCCAAGGACCATTCATGCTAATGGTGATAACAGTTTTTTATATTTAGTATTGTAAAATATAAAATGTAAAATTTTCCATGAATGTGGCTTGGGATGCATTCAGGCATAGGGTCAAGGTTTTATATTATGAGCATCTATGAAAGGAAGCATCGAGCATGACTGTATTTTCACTAAAAAGAGCAGCAGTGGATGAGACTAAAAATAAAATAATTTCTGAATCTTCTACTATTTCCCATGCATGCCTTTTTCTCGAATATTTTTAGGTGTTGCAAATTCAGAGGATTATTTGCGAGGAACTATCGTGCTATTTCCTGTTCCATAACAATCACTACTAAGAATACACCTGATGTTAAGGTGGTAAAAAAATTCAACTTTTTCTAATTATATACCAAATCAGGAAAAAATTAATAGTTTGGCTGTTTTTGAAATTTCTGTTCTTATCACTGTAAAAAAATAACTTCTGGTCACTCTTACAAAGCTAAAATTGACTCTTCAGGGCATTTATCTAACAGCAAAGCCAAATGAAATATTTGCCATAGATAAAACTTGGCAACGGCACAGCGGAGAGGAATCACAATATAACTAGCGACAAGAAAGCGCTGTAGCAGCGCATGCTCAAACCTTCGCAGTTGGAAATGTGTCGTGGAAGTACGACGGGAGCCACGACAGCAGAAGGAAGAAGCAGTTGTTATGGCATGCGTGGCCAACCACGCATGACCTGCAACAATAACAGACCTGCATTAAAACCATTCATGTGTCAATTTTTGCCCCTAAATTTTGAGGATATTTATGACTTGTGACATGATATGAATAGTAACCTTAAAATCTTAACTCGTGCAAATAAAAAAAATTTTTAAACATAAATTTTGATTTTAGCTAAGGCTAAAGTGTTTTTTGGAATTGCAGAGTGGCATGTAGCAATTTCTTTAAAATATAAAACTTGGTTCGCTTGAGAGATTGGTTTTATATATATTTTGTTTGAGTTTAAATTTTATCTCGAGGATTAAAATTGAAATATGAATAAACTGTAACAAATTTCTAAGAAAATTTTTTTTTTTTTCCATATTGATGACATGCATAATTCTTTATGGTGTTGCCTATCACATTAATTTTGTTAAATTTTGAGATTTGTATGAGAAACTATATACATTTTTTAATTCCTATGGTTGCTTTAATTTGTTTCTGAGAAGTAATTTTTCATATTGTCATATTTATTTAAGACTATTATTTCATACCACAAAGAACAAAATGTGTAATATGCTAAAAATGTAGTAAACCATTTTTGACCCTCAAACGTGAACATGAGTAAACTCCAAATGCACAAATTGAAGACCACAAATTTTTGTAAGCAAAAATGGAAAAAGTGAAACGGCCAATCGTAGGTATACGCTGTTCACGATAAAGTGAGCACTTTTGAGAGCCCTGCTTAAGATCCACATACTTGTAAGCACGTTATGTGCTTATGCAAAATTAACATTGCCATGGGCCTCGTTACTTTATTCATGCATCTGTAGAATGAAACTATAAAAGTAAAGGTTCTACAAATTTGCTTGTTACTATTTTATACGTTAAAAAACAGGAAACGGAATTAATAATTTTAGTATTTGCAAATGTTTACTTCATACTTCTAATTCAGTGTTAAGACATGTAACTATTTTCCCTTAGTCGTTACCAACCCCACTGATTGCATGCCACTCAGTATACTCGTTAAAATATATGTAGGTAGAGGCAGTGATATTTTGCGAAGGTTGATTTCAAAAGTGCTCACTATATCGTGAACAGCCTTCAACTGTCCTTTTCAACTAACAATTTTGCCAGAGTGGTGCGTTTATTCCCCATAGCCATATCTTGTGCCAAAATAACATAAATATACAGCAGAAAAATACATCACACTGGTAAAATATTTTTCACAAAGTTATTAAAAACAATTATTAAAGACTGTACTTTTTGGTTTTTCTGTTGTGGCTTGCATAACATTGCAAAATACAATTAACACGTATAACATTAATTTATGTCCCATGCACTTTAAATAAAGGATGGTTTTAAGTACGTAAATCAAACAGTTTTATAACAAAATTTATTGAAATATTTTTCCATTTTTATACTTTATTAAAAATTATTTCGTACTTAAAACGTACTTTAAATATTTTACAGTTTTACTCGGAAGACTTCCGACTTCTATATCTCATTGATAAATAAATCAGTGTTTCATTAAGAAAATTATGTGATACCAGCTTGCACTGCTTATGGAATACTTGGAAACACGTGTGCTGGCGCAAAAACAAATTTGTCTTCTGGAGGGCAATTTAACTTTTGTTTATGAATGTAAGGAGCGAGTTAAAGTAAACACATGCTTTGGCAGTACAGTGCTTTGCCATCCGCAATTTGGGTTCGGATCACTGTCCGCCTGTTGCCAATTGCTGAGCTAGGTCTTGTTTCATGAGCGAAGACTAAAATGGAGTTCACTATAAACATTAGGTCGTACTAGCTCATTTTGAAAGCAAGATACTCTAAATGGGATGGGATGGGGGGAGGGGGGGGATAGTTCATTGTGGCAAAAATAAATAAAGGATGAAGCTGTAAACTGTTCACTGAATATTTATTGCAGTTTTCCTACAATATCTGCATTTAAAAAAAAAAATGTATCACTGGCAGCAGTAAAAATAAGAAAGACAGAATCGCAGCCTGTTAATATTCTCTTGAAAAACTTCTCACTTCGAGGATAAATAAACTGAGAAGACGGGAGAGAATCACTACTCTCTCTCCCGATGCCCTAACGACTCCTCGCACCAGCGGAAATAAATTAAGTCGATTTTAAAATGTCCGAAATATAAAAGAAGGTTAAAGTCAAGGGCGCTGCCGGAGTGGGTTACGATGGTCACTCGCTGTTCCTCGCTGGACGAGCGCTTCTCAGCTTCTGTCTGTTACTGCTGCTAAGCAAGGGTCGTACCTGCTCTAAATATCGATTGAAAGTTTCATCATCTGAACACGGCCCAATCGTGGCTCTGGAAATATGGTATTGTATTCATGTGGCGGGTCACATCCGCCAACTGTGACCTCCTGCCTGCACTTTCCTTGTTTCATAATGTATCGTAACATGACAGTTACATGTCAAGCTTACTAACCCAATGAAAAAGTGCTATGTCATCCTATGACATCTGCTACTACTGTTGAATAACAAATAAAATAATAAATTTGGAAAAACGAAAATATATAGAGTACAAACAAATTATTATTGCCACAATATTGTAAATACTGAATAAGTTAGTATGCTTTACAAAATTATAGAAATATTAAATATTTCCCAAATATATTAATTACTATATATTGCAACATTACAGTCTTAAGCGTCCAGGAGCAGTGACAGAATGTACAAGCACAGCAAACAGGAGGACCCCAAGAAAACCTACTGGCTAATGGCACCATCCACCATGTTTCCCACACGATAAAGAATCCAGCTGTGATCTATCCAAGTACCAAACCTCATTTACCACAGTGGAAGACAAGCGGTCCGACTGCTACATCACTGCGAGTCACTTAAACCCCTATACCGCTCACCAGATTATCTGCGAGCTTGAGCAACATTACAAGGGAGAGGGACATCACTATTTCTGGAATCCGTTGAACAGAGTGTGGAAGACTGATCAGAGCCTGCCACAATATGAAAATAACAGAAAACATTGTCCGTGACAACTTTTTTCTAACTCTCTTTCATATTTTCAAAGTCGCCTACTTCTGCCAATGAGAGTACGCCATTATGATCTCTGCTTTCACTATTAACATGACACGGACTTACAATTATTTCATAGATATTTTGAACTTTGCAAACTAATTTACCCAAGCGCGGTGCTGAACTTATTGAGGGAATCATTATTTTCCAATCGGTCGGTAGGAAGAAATCCGTACTTTGTTACCACATTACCTGCTCCTCCTTCGCACCCCCTACATGAGATTGTGACTTATAGCAGAGCTGTTTGTAACCGCCATAAAAGCTCTTCAGATGTGGCGCACAGTAATAAATCTGCAGATACAACCTTTCCATGCAAATGATCAGAGAACATACATACCAGAACGAAGCTCTCTGGAACAGTTTGATCCAGGGAACAGGAACATTATTTCTTGTGTAAGACGACTGCAGCTTTAAAGGTAATGAGACGACTGCAGCTTTTCTCCTGGTGGCAGCTAAAGCGTAGTATCGTAATACTAGCGTCCAGCCAATACCAAATAAACCTGTAAATAGGTGCATAATAGAAGTTATCAGATAACAAGTATAAATGTATAGGTTTCTTGGTTTCTGCCCTACATTTAATTTTGAGGCAACAAGTATGCACTAATTTTTGAGCATCAAATTCTTGTCAATTTCCTACAGTTTTTGTTTCCCCATAAACATTTATGATTCACCTACAACATGATACATGTGTTTTTAACCTGTAACCAAGATATGGCTGCAAGACCCCATTAGTTTATACTTAACATATTGACCAACTTTAACACAATAGCGCCGATGTTTCACAATAAGGCAAATATTGGTTCTATATAGTCAAATGTTTTTTTGAAGATATGCCACATTTAGAATGTTTTGCTTTAAGCCTGCCAACAAAAAAAAAATATATAGTTATTATAAGAATAAATAATTGAAAATGGTGTACAAATTATATATTTTATTAGTGCTGAACAGTACAGAATTTTTAATGGATAATTTAATATTTTAATAACAACTGTTAATGTAATTTGTAATATAACCTTATGCAGTGACAAAAATTTCTCACGCCACAAGTGGCACATGTTCTGCAGGTTGGCAACCCTGGTATAGTTAGTAGCCCCCAAATAAATACCTCAATTCCCCATAAACATACTACCGCCAATTATGTTATAACTGGTGTTCCCGACATTGTATGCACAAAAACCTGCAGACTACACTTGCCAACTCGCTACAGCACAGATGCGAGACACTGGCAGCTACATTATAAATATTTCTCTCCAGGAACTGTAGATATACTTGGTTCATGTATATGGCGGGAATAGGCAACTAGGCTACTGATTACATTATAAAAAGTAGACAGAATACACTAGTACTCGTGGATAGACGCACACAAACAAAAGTAGAACGGACACATTTTCCACACAATTGCGCAGCGTTTTACTGGCTAGGCCACCTTCATCGGGCAGCAAGTGGCGACACATTGCGGACTGGTGCGCTGTGATTGACAAAGCATTCAGTGATAGAGGCTACCCCAAATCCCTGGTTCACAATCAAATTCAGCATGCCACTTCAACCACAGATCCTCAAACAAAGATCAGTACCTCGGATATCCCTCTGGTTGTCCCTTACGAGGGTATGGACAAACTGGGAACCAATCTCAACTAAAATTCTGGCCTCATCACCACTCACTCAAAACGTTTCTCCAAACTACACAGATTGGTCTTCAAATAACCCCCCCAACATTCGAAACAAACTGGTGCACTCGAAATTGCTACCCAGTTCCACAGTCAGTAATATCACCACTCCCAGGAGGTCTCATCCTTGCAATAGCCCACGTTGCAACTCTTGTGCATACACCAGTCTTCCACCTCCTTCAACAGCAGGCTCGCCAATCAGACTTATCCTATCCAGGGCAGCTACAACTGTGCAACAGAAAATGTTATCTACCAGCTACAGTGCATTCACTGCAATGCAGAATACATTAGTCTTACCACCAACACTCTCGGACAGAGAATGAATGGCCATAGAGCGGACACCAAACAAGCCGTAGCTGGGGCAGATGTAACATTTACAGGAGAAGCCAGTTGCAGCACCTCACAACCAGAACTTTGACTTCTGTTACACAACCAGAGTGGTGAGGGCCCTACCTCCTTCTAATAATAGTGCAAAACTGCAACGCTGGGAACTGGCCAACCAATACATCACAAAATCCAGACACTTGGCTTAAATTTAAAATTTCGTGCAGCACCCTAGTTCACCTCCTGGCCGCTAGGTTCGCTGTTTGCCAACCGCTGCTCACCAGACAGCAGTGTGCCACCACTCGCTGCCTGATGAAGCTGGCCTAGCCAGCAAAATCTTGTGCAGCCACGCATCTGCGTTGAAAATGTGTTGGTCCGACTTTTGTTAGTGCGTCTATGCACGAGTATTTATGCATTCTGTCTACTTTTTATAATGTAATCGGTAGCCTAGCAGCCTTTTCCTGCCATATACATTGTCTTTAATAATGCAAATTATTTAATGTATAATGAATTATATATGTTACCTATATAATGTAATTTTATTACATTAGTTTGACAAACCTTCAGTAAATATAAATGGTTATTTCAAACCATTCCTTGTACAATTACAAATGATAGTGTTAGTACAGTGGTCTGTATAACATATTCCACCATTTGATCTACCTCCATTATTTCATAGAATCCTTTCGAGTTCCGGTCTCTCTGAGCTACCTCTGGTCATATTTTTAAATTCATAAAAGCAGTTTCCTCACATTGCTAGATGTCCTGCTGGCCTAACTGTTCGTGAAATGTGTTTCCAAGGAATTTGTAACTGGATAAAAACACAACACCCCAAAACTTGGCATTTTTGCTTCGTAGTAAATTGCATTACATCTCGCAACATGTATACAGTGCTAATTATTTATGGCGATAGTTAATTTTGTATGAATTCGAATAATGCCTCTGTTCTTATGCAGGGTTTTTTTTTCTAAAGCTGTAGGTTACAAATATTAATATTTGTTTCTTTATATATATATACTGTATGTATATATGTGTGTGTATATATATCACTTTGTGAGTTCATTTTAATGACATTCCGTCAATGATTACTTTGCACAGCTGTGAAATACTTGTTCTGTTTCGAGTTTGTTATCTCAGTTAAGCAATTTTTCTAATAGTGGCTTTTTCAAACTGTTACGTTATGCTGAAAGACTGGGCAGGGCTGGAGCAACTTGCACACTAAATAAAAAATTAATATACATTTAAAAACAACACATGCATTCGTGTCTTGGCCAGGATTTAAATGGCAACCTAGACAGCAGAGGTTCCACCATACAGTTCTGGGTTTGAATCCCAGGCCACCCGAGGATGTGTGCAACTTTTTAGTTGTTAAGTTTAGATCAATTGGGGTCTGTAAGCACCTCCTCCCACCCCCGATTGGCCACCCAGCATAAAAGCAGTACGACTCGTATCGTAGGCGTACACTCCGACCATCAACGCAATGGAAGCCAACTCGGATGAACTTGATAGTTTACATGTAGGACTTTCAGGATGATTTTTTGGACACCCCTTCCTTCCTGACTGCTGGGCGCTTGCGTAACTGGCCAATACTCACTCTTGAGTTGACCTGCATTTCCACACAGGTACTAGAGCTCGGCCTTGTGTACTTATCTGTATCTGAGCTCCTGCGGTAGGTTCACAAGTAATTTCAACGTGAAACTGTTTCAAAGCTCCGCTTTATCTTTTCTTGTGTTCACCAAGGTGTTTTAAAGTAAACTTTCTTAACAGAAACNAAACTGTTTCAAAGCTCCGCTTTATCTTTTCTTGTGTTCACCAAGGTGTTTTAAAGTAAACTTTCTTAACAGAAACTCCATGTGTTTAATTTGTGTGCAATATTAAAGAATTAAATTGCATACATGAAAAACTTAACAAATTTTATACATCGCTAATTAAACATGTAAATTCAGTCACTTTACTCCTGCAATTCAGTCATCTACAAGAAAATGTGTTTCAGAGAGGCTTGCATGTAGAATGGAATTGTTTAGAACCACGAGTTTACAAATCATCTCCTCCTACAATATAGATATCTACTATCACTAGATTAATATTGGATTACACTATCACACCTGCCAACTTCTCAAAATTCCTGTCAGTAAAATATTATAAAATAATTAAATTTTGCGTAAATAATACACTGAAATTTTAACTCTCCTATGCTTATGATTACATTACACTGTATTCGCACAACCAACAACTTTTGCAGAGTAGCAAATTATTTACATTTTCCCTGAGCCAGGTGCAAATTCCCCGAGGGTGGACATCCTGAGCTCCGATGCCTCGGGGGCAGATTTTGTGAACAGAGAGGGGAAGCTACAGTTTTGCAGCGTGGGAAGAGAATGACGTATATTACAGTTCCACTGTCACTGCTGAGTATGCCATCATCACATAGGAGAAGCTGCAATTAAAACAGGCAAACTTGACAGGTTTACTCAACTTCCAAATAAATTTACACTGTTGGTAGACTTCTTCGATGACTTGGTAACAGTGCTGATCCAGCGTTTGGTTTGATTTTATTTTTTATTTTATTTCTTCCAACTCTACGGGAGGGTTCCATACTTTTTAATGAGCATTAATCGGAGTCCAAAAAAAAATTAAGCGTAATAAGTTGTCAACAAACAGTAATCAAAACCAAGAGAAATCTACAAACGGTGCACAAATCCAAGTCATAATAAGAACAGAGAGAAAGTAGATATTCACAAGCGAGACAAGTGCATGACATATGATAGCTGAGCTGTGTCATACCTGGTGGAAATACGTAGGCNAACTGTTTCAAAGCTCCGCTTTATCTTTTCTTGTGTTCACCAAGGTGTTTTAAAGTAAACTTTCTTAACAGAAACGCCATGCGTTTCATTTGTGTGCAATATTAAAGAATTAAATTGCATACATGAAAAACTTAAAGGTATTGTAATCACAAATGTTATACATCGCTAATTAAACATGTATATTCAGTCACTTTACTCCTGCAATTCAGTCATCTACAAGAAAATGTGTTTCAGAGAGGCTTGTATGTAGAATGGAATTGTTTAGAACCACGAGTTTACAAATCATCTTCTACAATACAGATATATATTATAACTAGATTAATATTGGTTTACACTATCACACCTGCCAACTTCTCAAAATTCCTGTCAGTAAAATATTATAAAATAATTAAATTTTGCGTAAATAATACACTGCAATTTTAACTCTCCTATGCTTATGATTACATTACACTGTATTCGCACAACCAACAACTTTTCCAGAGTAGCAAATTATTTACATTTTCCCTGAGCCAGGTGAAAATTCCCCGAGGGTGGACATCCTGAGCTCCGATGCCTCGGGGGCAGATTTTGTGAACAGAGAGGGGAAGCTACAGTTTTGCAGCGTGGGAAGAGAATGACGTATATTACAGTTCCACTGTCACTGCTGAGTATGCCATCATCACATAAGACAACCTGCAAATCAAACAGGCTAACTTGACAGGTTTACTCAACTTCCAAATAAATTTACAGTGTTGGTAGGCTTCTTCGATGACTTGGTAACAGTGCTGATCAAGCGTTTGGTTTGATTTTATTTTATTTCTTACAACTACGGGAGGGTTCCATATATTTTTTAATAAGCATTAATCAGAGTCCAAAAAAAATTTAAGCGTAATAAGTTGTCCACAAACAGTAATCAAAACCAAGAGAAATCTACAAACAGTGCACAAATCCAAGTCATAATAAGAACAGAGAGAAGGTAGATATTCACAAGCGAGACAAGTGCATGACATATGATAGCTGAGCTGTGTCATACCTGGTGGAAATACGTAGGCATGAGGGTGGAGGGGGCAGTCAATGGGTATTGGCTAGCACTGACAGTCTGGGGATGGGGGAGGAATCTATTTTTAGATGTGTGTTACTTGCAATACAGTACTTGTCAAATGAAATGCAATGTGCAACCAAATAAAGTGCAACAAACATTTTTCAACTGATTTCCCTAAAATTTTCAACACAAATTTTTTTAACGGTTACAACAGTAACGTTCTACTATACGCCAAATTTAAATATTTTGCAGCGTATCCTTACATTACCAAGTCTGACAAATTACAACTGCAATTCTCAGAGATCAAATCCAGAAAAATCACAAAAAAATTGGTTTATCCAACTGCTTTCCTTGCTAAATTTACATTTGGTTCAGATTAAATTTATGGTCAAAATACTTTCAAAGTAATGGAATTATTTTACATCAATTAATTTTTCGAAGTATTTGGCTGTTATACCTGAAGTGACAGTTTTTATGCACGCAATGAATCTAAAGATTTCTTGAAGAAATTAATGACATTTTTGTTAAAACTGCTTTGTATAAAGTTTCAACAAATCAATAACAAGGTGAATGGTAAGATAATTATCCAAAAAACACATAGCTCATGTAACAGACTGTTTGATATTTCCTGCAGCAACATTAAATCCTGATTCTCAATCCAGGAAAAGCCTTTTACATATTTGTGTGTGTGTGTGTGTGTGTATAATTTTCAAGGAATAAATTTAAAATTGTATGTAAACAACCCACCCCTTCCTCAGTTAGATGAAATACATAATAGCACGAGTGTAATGAGGCGGAGGAAAGAGAGAGACATACAATTATATGCAATGTATATTACTGTGCAATTTTTCTCCACTTTAGTATTTTCTAAAAATTCAAATTGCTGGTGCATAATGTCATGTGTTTTTGTAATGGTCTGAACCTTCTCTTGTCTGTTGAAATTCCACACCTCCTCAACTCCAAAAGCATCGTTTTCTTATAATTTCTCATGTTCGGAAAATGTTTTACCAAACAAAGTTGTACGGCCTATAACTTGTGTGTGAACAGTCGCATCTAGTTTTCAATCCTTTGCAAAATAATTTGTTGACACGTACAATTTATTTTTAAGGCAAAACTTAACAGTGAAGATGGGCCAAGAACTAGGTGTGAAAAACTCATACTACAGAATAAATAGCTTTGGTGGAAACATTTAAAAGCAAACTTGTAGTCGTTATGTTTATAGACAAATTGCTTTCAGCTTCATACCAACAGGATAGGGAAGGTCTGACAGATATTACAGTTAGTGAAAATTGTTCAAATTACCTGAAACATTTGTGCAGTAAACGAACATGTTTCCGCACGAAGTACAACCAATACGTACAAACTAACAAACAAGTATATCAGTTTAATTATTTTATATGCGAAAAATTAAACATTGGCTATACTTCATCACAAAGACGGAAAAACAGTAACTTTTCACCGACGTACCCACCAATGCTATAAAATACGGCATGCCAGCCGAAAAAATCGAGGATGCACGAGCCCACAGTTCCAGTAAACAAAGTGCCGACGGCAGAGCCAGAAGTCAAAATGCTGAAAAATGAGCCCCGTTCGAACTCTGCCAAACGCTGACTGGTCAAACTGCTCATGCTTGGGAAGTGGACGCCTGGAACAACACAACTTTCAATAAGTTCATATCTTTTTTGCAGCCAGTCAACATTGTCTACGAATACCATATTTCCATTTGAATAAAGGACCTAGGGCCACACAGGTCAAGGTAAACATCACAATAGCACTGTTTACGTTCAAAGTTACCAATGAACAAATTTTCATTAATGTGACAATCATTCAAAACAAAGTTAATTTGGCTTCTTATTTTATACCTATGTAAAACTATTGCCAAGAGGTTCATCACAGTGCAANATTCAAAACAAAGTTAATTTGGCTTCTTATTTTATACCTATGTAAAACTATTGCCAAGAGGTTCATCACAGTGCAAAATTGGAGTCTGAAGTGAAAAAAATTGTTTAACTACATGAAACTCATTGCTTCATATTTAACAATGTAGAAACTATTATCCTGTTTAAGAAGAAAATAAAAACAGTACGGAGATGAACTCTTAAACAGTTCACTTAGCAGCCTTTCACCTGTATGTTTTCCAGTGAAGTATATTAATAAATGTCTATTAGTGTATATTAGAAAATGCATGCTATTAGTAGTATGTCCATGGTTTGTTCCAAATTTGTATAAATTGAAATTCTATGCATATGTGCTGCACAGAATTGACTAATGTACTGCTCAGAATTAATCAATGTAACTGTTAACTTATGGAATTGTCCAATACAACAAATTAGTATATATGATTTGTAATTTAGATATAACCTGGTATGTCTGTTCCACCATTAAACAAATTTTACTATTGCTCCAAAAAGGACCAACAAGCCACCAGGAAACTTCCACAAGTAAAAATAAATAAACATACAGTATTCAAACATTTGACACATACTCAAGTTTTTTGAGAACCTGATAAACACTGCTAAATTTAACAAATGTTACCTTGGAATGCACCATGAAGAACCCTTATGAGCACAATAAAGTTGACAGCTCTGCCTTTGTCAGAAAATACTGTGATGATCTGTGGCATCCAAAACGTGCAGAGCGACCAACCAACGGCCGCTGTTAATATTACTTTGAGGCCACCGACCCGGTCGCTCAGGTAACCACCTATCACCTGCGTCAGGGTGTAGCCCCAGAAGAAACTGGACAGAACCGTACCAGAATCTTTCTTACTCCAATTCAATTCTTTGGTTATAGCTGGGATCAAAAGCGGTACCGATGTCCTGCTGGCATACACAGCCGCGGTCCCAATAAACAGTGTTAACATCCATCTTCGTTTTTCCGCCCTAGAACATATGCAGTGCTATCCTGATTACTAGGTTTTANAATAAACAGTGTTAACATCCATCTTCGTTTTTCCGCCCTAGAACATATGCAGTGCTATCCTGATTACTAGGTTTTAAAGCAACATTTGCTACAACACAGACTCCTATAAAATCACGTTGAAGGTACGGATAAAGTATTATCACCGGCTAACAAAACCACAATCAATGAACTCAGATAATGTATAATAATTTTTAATTATATAAGATAGGTAGTGACAACTATGAAGCATGAGAATGGTTCACAAGGTAATCAATTGGCAGGAATGTATGNGGTTCACAAGGTAATCAATTGGCAGGAATGTATGCAAAATAACTTACACTGTCCAAAAATTTACCTCTTCGTACACCATCTGACCATTCATTGAAACAGGATAATTTTTGTTTCGATCCATTTTCTAAACATGGAATTAATGAGAAACAGACGCGTGGCGTATGTCAGCTTGTTGGATTCATGTTTGTTTATTTTTTTTTATTTCAGCATAGATTTTTAGCGATAGATTTCTGGTATGGTAACTAGCATTGCTGCAAAATAAGTTAGAGTGCTGAAGCGAGTTGCGTTACTGACACTTTTTTTTTTCAAGGATTATTTAGGCAACCATGACAACAAATCGTACAGCCATCAACCCACACTTATAAACACATTATACATATCATGCATCTAATTTGTAAAACGTAAATCTATTAATTCTTAACTGTAAGCCAATCAAAAAATAAACTGCTCAGAACTGTAATTTTGGCTTGCAGATTATTCTGGAGTATTATTAATTATGTGCGTTTTTATGTTACATTATTTTATTCAATTTTAACAAAGGGAGGTTGATATAGGCCATTCGCGGTAAAGTGAGCACTTTTTAAAACCCTTGCATTTGTAATAATAGTCACTAAACTATTTTATTGTAGGCTTACACATTAACTTTCAAGTCCGGTAATATATAATAAATAGGAAAAAAATAATGTTTTACATTAAAACATTATATTTTTACGGTGTTAGAGGAACGTTTATATTAATAATTAAATCACATTGAATGAATCGAAGTCAAAAAGTTGTAATAACACATCATGAACTAAATCGGGATGTAATGTCAAGTTCAGATAAAATTAAATATGGAGTTACCCATGGATCAATTCTTGGATCACTACATATTATTTTTTATTTTTTTTTAGCTTATTTTAATAATTTACTAGCTAGTGTAGGACGAAAAGTAACAACGGTATTATTGGCAGATGACACTTGCTTATTAATTACCACTGAATCACATTTGCAACTTGAAATTAAAGTTAATGAAATGTTTAATATTAAAATATTATTTTTAAAGTTACCTGCAGGGATAACGATAAAGCAAATGTGACTTCTATTAAGGTTAATTATTGAAAAATATTTAAATCGGAAAAACCATGAAAAGTATATCGCAGATAAACTCAGTGCATCATGCTTTTCTCATAGGCCATCTCCCATTTCTCTGAGAGAGTACCCGCTCGCCCACTCTTGATGTCACAGACAGTCCTCTCTACTGTCCCAACCAACGAAATATATAATCCTAGACCCCGCATGGCCTCAGAATCTTGAGGTCAACAGTTCTCGTCTCCCGCTTTGAATAGCTGATTGTGGGCTGCTGTGTCATGCTTTGCATGTAATGGTATAGTAACATGTAATTATTTTTTTTAAAAAGTTCCAAAAATGTGTTGCTCATGGCTACAATAGAAAATCCGTGAAAGAAACATCTTTGGACATTTATCAGTTAAAATTATTTAGCAATTTTTGTTGCAAATAGTTTTAAATTGCATTAAATCAGCTCATCAAAGACAAACTGGGTGAGGTTATGGCATATTCATGTTTTGTAAACATAATGCAGGCCTTGGCAGCGTCGCAGAAGATGTGAATAGCTCAAGTAAAGATTTTTGCAAGTCAGATCAGGTTGTTTTTGACAGGGGAATAGGCAANAATAAACAGTGTTAACATCCATCTTCGTTTTTCCGCCCTAGAACATATGCAGTGCTATCCTGATTACTAGGTTTTTAAAGCAACATTTGCTACAACACAGACTCCTATAAAATCACGTTGAAGGTACGGACAAAGTATTATCACCGGCTAACAAAACCACCATCAATGAACTCAAATAATGTATAATAATTTTTAAATATATAAGATAGGCAGTGACAACTATGCAGCATGAGAATGGTTCACAAGGTAATCAATTGGCAGGAATGTACGNGTTCACAAGGTAATCAATTGGCAGGAATGTACGCAAAATAACTTACACTGTCCAAAAATTTACCTCTTCGTACACCATCTGACCATTCATTGAAACAGGATAATTTTTGTTTCGATCCATTTTCTAAACATGGAATTAATGAGAAACAGACGCGTGGCGTATGTCAGCTTGTTGGATTCATGTTTGTTTATTTTTTTTTATTTCAGCATAGATTTTTAGCGATAGATTTCTGGTATGGTAACTAGCATGGCTGCAAAATAGGTTAGAGTGCTGAAGCGAGTTGCGTTACTTACACTTCTTTTTTTTTTTCAAGAATTATTTAGGCAACTATGACAACAAATCGTACAGCCATTAACCCACACTTATAAACACATTATACTTAACATGCAGCTAATTTGTAAAATGTAAATCTATTAATTCTTAACTGTAAGCCAATCAATAACTAAACTGCTCAGAACTGCAATTTTGGCTTGCAGATTATTCTGGAGTATTATTAATTATGTGCGTTTTTATGTTACATTATTTTATTCCATTTTAACAAAGGTAGGTTGATATAGGCCATTCGCGGTAACGTGAGCACTTTTTAAAACCCTTTCATTAGTAATAATAGTCACTAAACTATTTTATTGTAGGCTTTCACATTAACTTTCAAGTCCGGTGATATATAATAAATATGAAAAAAAAAAATGTTTTAAATTAAAACATATTTTTACGGTGTTAGAGAAACGTTAATATTAATAATTCAATCACATTTAATGAATCGAAGTCAAAAAGTTGTAATAACACATCATGAACTAAATGGGGATGTAACGTCAAGTTCAGATGTAATGAAATATGGGGTTACCCATGGATCAATTCTTGGATCACTACTTTTTTTTTTAAGCTTATTTTAATAATTTACTAGCTAGTGTAGGACATAATGTAACAACGGTATTATTGGCAGATGACACTTACTTATTAATTACCGCTGAATCACATTTGCAACTTGAAATTAAAGTTAATGAAATGTTTCATATTAAAATATTATTTTTAAAGTTACCTGCAGGGATAACGATAAAGCAAATGTGACTTCTACTAAGGTTAATTATTGCAAAATATTTAAAGCGGAAAAACCATGAAAAGTATATCGCAGATAAACTGAGTGCAGCATGCTTTTCTCGTAGGCCATTTCCCAATTCTCTGAGAGAGTACCCGCTCGCCCACTCTTGATATCACAGACAGTCCTCTCTACTGTCCCAACCAACGAAATATATAATCCTAGACCCCGCATGGCCTCAGAATCTTGAGGTCAACAGTTCTCGTCTCCCGCTTTGAATAGCTGATTGTAGGCTGCTGTGGCATGCTTTGAATGTAATGGTATAGTAACACGTAATTATTTTTTTTAAAAAGTTCCAAAAATGTTTTGCTCATGGCTACAATGGAAAGTCCGCGAAAGAAACATCTTTGGACATTTATCAGTTAAAATTATTTAGCAATTTTTGTTGCAAATATTTTTAAATTGCATTAAATCAGCTCATCAAAGACAAACTGGGCGAGGTTATGGCATATTCATGTTTTGTAAACATAATGCAGGCCTTGGCAGCATCGCAGAAGATGTGAATAGCTCAAGTAAAGATTTTTGCAAGTCAGATCAGGTTGTTTTTGACAGGGGAATAGGCAANTCGCAGAAGATGTGAATAGCTCAAGTAAAGATTTTTGCAAGTCAGATCAGGTTGTTTTTGACAGGGGAATAGGCAACAGCATTGACCGGGACAAAAACTATTCAGTTGGAGGAGACGTCAACAACATTACCAGGGCCACCAGTCACAAAAATGTGTTGGTCTGTGAGACACTGCAGCGGCATGGCAAGCCTTTCTTACAAAGGAAGGTGCGGATGGTTAATGCTGCCCTGAGGCACTGTGCAAGGTCTGGCAGACTCAGCCACATTGATGTGATTGGACTAGAGGAAATAACCAGGGCTGACCACACGAGACATGGTCTGCTCCTGAGTCATGCTGGTAAGGGGAAACTCGCTGACCTCATTACCTGTAGGATTCATTCAGGCCCTGGATCTATTAAAAAATCGTGGTAATCGTTGGAAAATGTGGAAATTATTTAGGCAAAAGAAGTCCTTGTCCATAAGGCCTAATTCATGTAACAAAGAAGTTTTACTTCCACACTCAATACCAGAAACATTCATTAATTGTTCAAATATTAGAAAACCCACTATAATTGATGAAAATAGTTTGCATTTATTCCATCAGAATATCAGAGTTTTAACAAGCAATATTGATGAGCTTTCCATGTGCTTAGACAAATAATCTGCAGAGTGCAACTTGGACGTACAAATATTATGTTAAACTGAAACCTCTGCTAAGCAAATTAAAATGCCTGGTTATTCCCTCTGTTCTACTTATTGGAGAAAGAGCATGACTAAGGTTGGTACCTGTATTTTAATTAAAAACAATGTAAGTTTTAAAAATGACATGCATTTACAATGCGAAGGTCAAGTGATTGAGTGCAGTTATTTGGAAGTAACTACTAACAACTTGATGTGGACCACTCCTGCGGGGTCTGGCATGGCCACTGTCATCAAGTCATCGACCCACAGTTGCTGCACCAATGCGACCCGCAGAACACGCACATTGTACGTACTGATGCATGTGCGCATCGTTCACTTGGGAACGGGACATGACCCGATACCGAGTGATCCTACTTCGTCGGGATGGAAAGCTGGATGCTCACTGCCCCCAGGTCACAGTCTAAAACTTAACAACAATACCTCAACAAATCCTGCTACAACAAATCACTAAATTAAATAACCAAATAATCAGAATTCCGGTCACTTTGAAAAATAAAATATGCCATGCCTTGGTCGACATGGCAGCATCACAGAACTTTGTGAGTGTCGGGTTCATCGATGTCAGTAAACTTAAGTAGGCAACAGAAGTACTACAACTCACTATATGGCAGCACATGGGGAAATCCATGGGAGAGACAACAATAACAGTCCGAATACGCGATGTGCAGAACACCACCACAGCCCTTGTGTTAGCTGACCTACATGAGGATGCCATACTGGGTATTTTCTGGCTCTCTGAGTAAAACACCATTGTAGAATCAATGGCACATAGAATCCATTTTGGCCACAAAGAGCGANTATTTTCTGGCTCTCTGAGTAAAACACCATTGTAGAATCAATGGCACATAGAATCCATTTTGGCCACAAAGAGCGACGAACTGTGTAGGACCTCGAACCGCGACCCACAAGTTACGCACGCGACGTCCAGATGGACGAACGTGATCATGCGGTACCACAGTAGTTTTACAACACTGTGCAAAGATTACTCCATGAGAGGCACGACATATTAACGGCAGCTGATCCATTACGGCGCACTATAGTAACTGAACACGAAATANATTTTCTGGCTCTCTGAGTAAAACACCATTGTAGAATCAATGGCACATAGAATCCATTTTGGCCACAAAGAGCGATGAACTGTGTAGGACCTCGAACCACGACCCACAAGTTACGCACGCGACGTCCAGATGGACGAACGTGATCATGCGGTACCACAGTAGTTTTACAACACTGTGCAAATATTACTCCATGAGAGGCACGACATATTAACGGCAGCTGATCCATTACGGCGCACTATAGTAACTGAACACGAAATAACACTGGAACATTAGCGACCAATCTATGCTGCTCCGCACAGTTACCAGCCACACCAATGCATGATTATAAAAGATCAAATAAAAAAAATACTTGCTGATGGCGTGATTGAAGCCACCCACAGCCATAACAATAGTGCTATAACATTAGCACCAAAAAAGGATGTGGCGATTGGTTCTTGTTTAGACTTTAGGCCCATCAACCTAATAACCTAGAGCGCGCTGCCACCCTACATAAGTGTCATAGACGCATTCCTTACACTCGGCAAAGCAAAAATCATGACATCACCGGACCTCCGCGGCAGGTACTGGCAAGTGCCAATCAAACCAGAGGACTGGCACGAAACGGCTGTTACTGCACCAGATGGGCGGGCATTTTAATTCTGTGCAATACCTTTCGGCCTTAAATGTGCACCAGTAACATTTCAGGCTGTGATGGTCCTAATACTTGATGGGCATATAGGTGACTTTACCCTCGCGTGTTGTGGTCAGAGACATGGGAGGACCACATCAAACACCTGTCACTAGTTTTACAACAACTAGCCATGAAAAAACTGACATGCTACATTCGGAAGTGCCACATAGGATAATCGTGTACACAATTTCTCGGACATCTGGTGAACGAAAGTGGTAGTCGATCAACTACCGAACAGCTGTCAATCATAAATGACTGCATGGTGCGACGCACACATAAATAATTGCACAAATTCTTTGGATTGATAAACTGGCTGCGAGAATATATATTCGCGACTTTGCCGTAGTCACACTGCCACTGACAGACATGCTTTCATCGAATCGGAAATACTAGCGGACAGCAGAGCATGACACGTGTTTTGCAGAGCTTAAAGTCAGATTCCGGCAATGCACCTCACTAGCCCGCCACGACCCGAGTAAACACCTGTACCTCCAAACAGACGCGAGTGAAAAAGAACTGGAAGCAGTTCTAATCCAACTTGGGGAGAAACAGGAGCGGCACGAAATAGACTTCAGTAGTGCAAAATTCGGAGTCTCCTAATGCAGGCACGATGTGAATGAATGCGAGTGCCTTGCAGTNAAATAGACTTCAGTAGTGCAAAATTCGGAGTCTCCTAATGCAGGCACGATGTGAATGAATGCGAGTGCCTTGCAGTAGTGTGGGCTGTCAAGAGGTACCGAGCCTAATACGAATACCAGCGCTTCACACTTCGTTCAGACAATCGCTGTTTAGTATGGATTCACTCCATGAAGGAAGCATGTAGCAAATTGGCACAGTGGGCATTGCTTATCCAGTCGTATGACTTTGAAGTGCAACATGTTCCTGGACCCGAAAACCAGTTAGCTGATGAGCTGTCATGCACGCCTGGCGAAATAGTAGCGGTGGACAAAGAAGAGTGGGGTGATCTACTGCCCCCTACAGCAGCCACCTGCCGAACACCTAGCGAGGACATAGTTAGATATCACAACATCGAGGCACCAGCAGAAGTCGAACTCAGGTTGGACGAGCTCCAGGCCCACATGTTAGCTACACAACAGTGACCAGACACCCAATGCCGCATTGTGGAAATTACACAAAGCAATGGAGAATTGTGGCGAAAGGAAGAAGAGCACGTGGAAACCAGATCGACCACGCCAACCAGAAGTGCCATTGGGACNATGGAGAATTGTGGCGAAAGGAAGAAGAGCACGTGGAAACCAGATCGACCACGCCAACCAGAAGTGCCATTGGGACTCTACATGGCCAAGGACGCACATCAACAGGTGTCATGCGCTTGCCAGCCCATTGCAGGTCATCCAGGAGCACAACAAACAACAAAAAACATGTAAGCTAATTTCCTCTCGCAAGAGGACATGTGGTACTTGCACAGGCATGTACACGAGTGCATGTTATGTAACCACTAAAAAAGCCACCGCGCAGATGAGGTGATGCAAAAACAGCCACGAGTGTCAAATTAACCATTAGAAATGATCTCAATAGACTCGATGGGCCCTTACCCTCGCACAAAAGCTGGTAAATGCTTCATTTTAGTCGTAAGTGACTCGTTTTCCAGGTGGCCAGAAGCCTACCCAGTTTCCAGTGCATGTGCACATAATATTGTACATGTACTGGATTCCAAGTTCTACACCTGGTGTGGTGGGGTTACCCCAGAACACTTCTCACAGACAATGTTACACAGTTAACAGGGCTACATTGGTGTGGCCTATGTACTAAATGGGGTGTAGTGCACCATACCACAACAGTTTACCACCCACGTGCCAACCCAACAGATCATCGAAACCAGGACTGAAACAACCAGTTGCGCCCGCAGGTTGTAAGAATCACACATCCTTGGCCGAACACCTGCCAGCAGCCCTTTTTACCATCAGACGGTGCATGAATCTAGCTACGGCAGAGGAGGGGGACTCTACCCCTCCTCGCCTCTCCAAGAGGCCATGCTGCATGCACCGCTCGGAATGCATAGCCTGCATGCGTGTCACGGCCTGTCAACACCGCCAGGGTCACGACCCTGAGCCACAAGCAGGCAGCACCATACCACACTCACGTGGGCCCTACTAGCTGAGGCTGCATCACTGGATCCAGCCACCTACCACCTGTTGCTCCTGATTGCATTGTGGGTAACCAGGGGGACTGCAGGGTCAAGCTGTCACCGAAGAGAGGGGTGTTTGACGTGAACCACATGTCCAAGTGTGCTCTTGTGATCACTTGAACCTCCGCAGTCATTTATAACATTTAGCTGTCATTGGACCGAAGTAAACACTTGGCCACGAGTACGTCAGTATGGGTATGCGAGAACGGAACACACATGCCTAGTNGTCATTGGACCGAAGTAAACACTTGGCCACGAGTACGTCAGTATGGGTATGCGAGAACGGAACACACATGCCTAGTAGTCATGTACTATGTGACTCAAGCGACCAGCTTGCTTAATTTACCTCAAGAGGTAACGCTTGAGGGAAAATAACAAGTGGTCCAACAATGTGTCCCTCTGCAAGTTGCAGCCATCAGGCGCCCCAGCAATTGGAGTGAACGTCGGTGCAGCTCGGACCGGGAATGTCTGGTGTCATTTCCACCAGCATGACGCCGATCGGCCTGCTGGCTGGAATATCAGTACTACATGATCCCAAGTGCGGTTAAACAGTGGAGAAAAAAATTTCGAAGCAATACAAAGTGTCAAAAATGGAGTTGCCAAATAAATTAAATTAATTTCTTTATTAAAACCACAAATGAGCGTGACCAACCACACCTTTATGTGGGATAGACTGAACCAGCACACCCAAGCTGGAACACTTGGACTCGCCCATCGGCGAAACCAACCGGAAACTGAAATTCCTTTCCGAAACTTACCCGTAACTGAAATGCATTTTCTGTTACCGGTTTTTCTGTTAATTTTAGTATGCTAATTGTGTTTAATTTTTAAAAGGGTGTTTACGTATTTTCTTTACAGAAGAATGCCTATTAAGGGCGTGCAGTTTTAACTTAACGTTTCTAGTGCGTTGACATCCCCCGTAATATCATAGTCACAAAAATAATTATCAATTATTCAGGAGGATGTCACCAACATGTTGTTAACCATGAAATTGTATTTTGTAGCATATTAATTAGCATTTAGAGGGTACATCTCTTGGATCAACAATTTGGAACACAGCTCTGTGTGTGAATTGCTTTTCTCTGTGCCCATCGTGATTATTGTTCAATTGATAAGCAGTTACCAAACATTAGTTGACCCGACCGGCTTCGCCCGGTAACAATTTAGTTTTTTTTTACAGCGATGCTTTGAAAGACAAAAATGGTGACTGGGTCATCCTTGATAGATTAACATATACTATCGCGGACTTTTCTGTATACCTTTTTGTGAGCTACAATTCTGTAGTAAATTAATTTTGTGTATCTCTTATGGTTTTAGTCAGCACAAGCCATGTAAGCGCCCTAAAAGCGAGGTTTTACGACTTTATTACAAACTCGACATTTCTCTACGGTAATTATTAAGTTTGGGGGCTTTTCTGAAAAAAAAAAAAATTTTTTTTTCAAAATTATGATATATTTCTACTCTACTAATCACGTAGAACACGAATATACTAGGGGCGTTGCTTTAAAATAAGTACAACATATTAAAAAAAATTGAACAAAATTGCGAAATGAGCAGTATAGCCAGTTTGTTTAAGTTTCTGAAAGAAACGTCCTAGACCAACAAAAGTTGCATTAATCGCTTCTGCACAGCATACCTTGTTCATATTCAAGAGGGCGTAATGTTTAAATAAGTAGAACCTATTTTTAAAAAACCTGCAAAGTATGTTTGTTTACGTCTATTAACGTACGAGGAATTATACCAGCCCCCTACCTAGGTGAATCAATTTACTTTATTGTGGCATGTTTTGCGGTTCCTTTAAATCCCTACAATCCTACATTCGTAGTTCAGTGTAAAACCCTACTCTCCTAGATTAGTGTAAAACCCTACAATATTAGGTTAGTGTATAATAAAAAAATCCTAGGTTAGTGTAAAACACAACAATCCTAGGTTAGTTGAAAAATGTAAAATAGTGATTCACCGATCGTGGGGTTAGGTTCGGTTAGGTTAGGAGGGCACATATTACAAAATTAGTCCGACGTTAATGCCCCTAGTATAATCGTATTCTACGTGATTAGTAGAGTAGAAATATATCATAATTTTGAATTTTTTTTTTGTTTTTTTTCTTCAGAAAAGCCCATAAACTTAATAATTACCTTCTCTACTATCCTTAAATGAAATATAAACAACAAATCATCCTCAATAAATTCTCAAAATGATGTTGAAAACCGCATCAAGGTAATTATGCAGTTTAGGCGCTTTTCTGCAACCCCCCCCCCCCCCNCTCTGTCCTCGGCCAATTCAACTGTTGTACACCTTACCTCACTCAACGAAACAAGTAACACCTGCCACATAGGCGAATATTATGCACAGAAGCATACGTTCATAGGCAAAAATACGCACAGAAGCACTCGTTATTGCACTCTGTTTTTAAATCGGTCAGATTCGGACGTTACAAGTCGCGCCCGCAACAACACAACCGCACTGTTTCGCATCTGAACGGCAATTGAAATTCGATGATGTTGATGTATAAAAGACCGTTGCGATGACGTCAACGACCTACAGCCAATAAGGTGACGGCACGATGCCGAAAATCACCAAATATTAAGGTGTCCGACGTTAAAAAAAGTGGCGGACCGCTCGTACTATTAACTATTTTATTTGATACATTCTATTTATTTTAACATTACGCCCTCCTGAATATCCGCTGCCGGTAGGTAGCGTGGGAAATAGCAATGCGCAGCCATTAAACATGGCGACCGACGTAAACACACTGGCCAAACTGCTTGTACATTTCACAATTTTGTTAAATTTTTTAAAATATGTTTTACTTTTTTTAACATTGACCCCCTCTTAAATATGATCAAGGTAAGCTGTACAGAACCCAGTAATGCTACTTTTGTTGGTCTAGGATGTTTCNTGACCCCCTCTTAAATATGATCAAGGTAAGCTGTACAGAACCCAGTAATGCTACTTTTGTTGGTCTAGGATGTTTCGTTCAGAAAAGCCCCTAAACTGCATAATTACCCGCATCAAAATCCATCAAGTAGTTTAGAAGTACTAAGCGAATACACAGACAGACGTGTATAACCGACTTTGTTTTATACTATTTAGAGATGTATTTTTTTGTTAAGGTTGTGATGGAGGAGCGCGTTGTTCACTCTGCATCTTAGAATGTCAACAACAGTGTGCAAGTACGACCACAAAGGGACAGTGTTTGGATGTGTTCAGAGAGTTCAACAACAAATATGTGCCAAAATGGTAAGGATTTAATTTTATTACTAAAAAATTTAGTTGCAATACATAAATAAATAAATACAGTTAACAATTTTCAGAACATATATACACACATTTTTGTTCTACATTTTTTCTTTATTTTCTGTATTGGTCCGTGAGGAGATGTTTACTAGCTATTTTCCAAATTATGTGAATCAATTTTTGAGATTATGATTACATATTTGTAGAAACGATTTGTTAAAATAAAAAAATAAAAGAAATAAGTCAGATAAATTGTAAAACAAAATTAAAGTATATTTCTATAGTTAATACTAATTTACCAAAACCCACAAAAAGTATTGGTTTTTATAACCTTCTACCATGACAATGACAAAAAAAAGTAATGTTTCAGTTGATTTTCAGGCAGTACAATAAAAAAGCCTATTTTTACAAGTGTAACACTAAAATGTTAAGAACTACAAATAGTTTTTGTGTAAGTTGGTATCAATTCTTAAGTATTAANTCAGTTGATTTTCAGGCAGTACAATAAAAAAGCCTACTTTTACAAGTGTAACACTAAAATGTTAAGAACTACAAATAGTTTTTGTGTAAGTTGGTATCAATTCTTAAGTATTAATATTAATGAATTGCCATTAATCTGAACAAAAAAACCTTGTTTTTTCCATTTACTTTTGTTAGTCTTATTTTTAATTTGCTTTCCTTTGTCAAACCACAAAGTAANTCATTAATCTGGACAAAAAAAACCTTGTTTTTTCCATTTACTTTTGTTAGTCTTATTTTTAATTTGCTTTCCTTTGTCAAACCACAAAGTAAATACTCAATCCATTCATAATGACTAGAGACTTGAAAAATTTGCGAGTTCAATGACCTGCAGGCTAGACTCTACAAATATGCTGATATCAACTGCACATTGGTTGTCTGCTGTCACAGTAGAAGGCGACGATCGGGCCAGCCTTCTCCAGGAGGTGTCAAACACTGTGTGGACCAATGGCTAAATTTATATAAACACACGTGGTTTGAATTCTAGCTTGTCTCAAAATGAATCCGCGAATTCTTCAGGTCTCTAATAATGACGGCATGTTTGTGCCCTATTGTGATGTCACTTTTCCAGTTTTCATGATGTTGCTACTGCAGTCCGCTGGAATACAGTTCAATTGTTTTTTGTTGAGTGATACAAATATTAATATGTTACACTTTTTGACAGAATTCGATGGTGTAAATACTAACAAAGTGGACTTAATAGATGGATGCATTACACCAGTGAGGGGTNGTTCTCCAGGTGTCAAACACTGTGTGGACCAATGGCTAAATTTATATAAACACACGTGGTTTGAATTCTAGCTTGTCTCAAAATGAATCCACAAATTCTTCAGGTCTCTAATAATGACGGCATGTTTTTGCCCTATTGTGATGTCACTTTTCCAATTTTCATGATGTTGCTACTGCAGTCCGCTGGAATACAGTTCAATTGTTTTTTGTTGAGTGATACAAATATTAATATGTTACACTTTTTGACAGAATTCGATGGTGTAAATACTAACAAAGTGGACTTAATAGATGGATGCATTACACCAGTGAGGGGTTTGAAGAGGAAATAAAATGAAACGGAAGAACCTCTTTGAGTACCAGGTAAGGAGGTGACTGCTTAATAGGCTGTTCAATCAGAGCGCTATTGAAATTTACCTTTCAAAAGTAAAGTTAGCAACAAAGGAGTGGAAATGCAATCAGATGTCGTTTCTGCGAGACCCCTGAGATAGCAAAATAATAACCCTTTTTTGGGAACCATGAAAAAAAATTTAATTGAAAAGTGTGACCGCATTTGGGGCAGTGTTTCCCCATGCTGTAACTAGGCTTTGTGAATGTGAGTTTCAAAGTTCCATTTACCTTCCAAATATGAATTTGTAAATAGTATAAATTTTTGCATTTTGTAATGGCTTTTTTTGCAATATTTGCTAGGCATTTCACTGTATGTACAATTGGCTCCACTCATGACTTGTTTCTTTAGCGGGGTTCATTGTGTTGTCATGTTTGCTGGGTTGGTTTGGAAATACTCAGTGTTTGTCTCTTCTTATAACAGCAAATGTATTGATATAATTTTTTTTTTGTATTACAAAATTAATTTGCTATAAAAAAAAAAGCAATTGTTTCAACCCCAGTACGAAATTCTGTATATGCAGAGCTCACTCAATATTTATTGGTGGTTGTGTTTTGAAGTATTTCCACTTAATTATGGTCGTGTGACTGAATATACCAAAATAACAAAAAAAAATCACTACTTTCAGTTTGGATTTTAGTAAGAAAACTTGTTTTCAAAAGTTTTAACGAAATTAAAATGTTTGAATTCAGTGAGTATTAGAATGCTTATCAAATGTTTGTTTAATGTATTTTACCACGACAATTTTTGTCTCAGAATCCCCATCTTCATTTCCATTGATAATAGCTGTGAAATAACCACGTCAAATTTAACTTGAAATGTCAATAAATCTTTAGTGTCAAATTTTTTTTCTTTAACTTTTCAGATTTTTGTTACAGTTTATCTCTCATACAGTTATTTTCCATTTGTGTTTCAGTTTTATGAAATTCAATAACATATTTTTTATTTTTTCATTTTGTTAAGCAAAAATAACTTTTGCATAAAAACTTTACATGCATTTATTTTTCCCTGCTGCTTCATTTTTTATCCTTTTACATTAATCTTATCAGCAACTAGGGAAAAGACCCGATTGTTGTAGATACATTTGGCTGTGATAGTGGGTTAAAAAAAGAATAAGTTTTTTTTACAGTGTGCAATGTTATTTTACAGATGGCAAGAGAAAGAAAACAAGTACCCCAACACCTGAGCGAAGGGAAAGAACCTCGCGTGACACAGTTCCGAAGAAGACATTGGTAAGGGGAACCCTTTCAACGCCAGGTAATTATTACAGGATAAAGGCTTTAAGAGTATAAACTGTTACAAAATACTCCATTGGCAGAATATGTTTAAATTTAACTACAAATTCTGGATATTTGTTTGTGAAAACATTTTCATATAACTATTTGTGGTATTTAGATTTACAAATATCCTGCTTGTTTTACAGAGTATAATTGATAGATAAACCATTGATTATGAAAAAATAATCAATAATCGAGACCCTAATAAGTTCTTGATTTTTGTATGCAATTATGTAAATAGAAAGCTTAGCAATGAACGCCATGAAATAAATACACTGGTAAGGTATTTGGTTGAGAAGAATGATAATTTTAAACATTTTTTTTTTTACTCTTATCCCGTGAAATTAAGTGTGATGCCTTATATTGTTCACTAACATGAAATACCAAGTAAGTAATACAAAGTGGTTTTATTCCCACAAGACTTAAGTTGCAGTTGTTTATATTCAAGTAGTACTGAATTTATCAGCAGAAACAACATACTCATAATACTTCCCATGTGAGAAATCAGGGAGCGAACTATATTGGACGAAAATTCATTTGGTCTTTACAAGTTAAACATTTGTTTGGATTTAAGGCTTTTTTTTTTCCTTCCTTTTGTTTCATCGCAACAAATTCCATTTTAAATTTTGTATTTGTGGAACTGGTGGTGATATTGTAGTTACTCTAAGAATGAATACAAAATGTTGTATATTATATAGAAAATTACAAATTAACTTTTCAACTGCAAGTCGGCCCTACCGCAGACAGAGATGTGAACGTGATATTTTAGTACATTTTCAAAATAAAAGCTGGATAGCTGTATCAAATTACTCATTACATTGACAGTACTTACGTATAGTTATTTGATACAAATTTTGCAAACATTTATCAAGGAATATGTTTTTACGTATTTATTGGATTACAAAAATATAAATAATGATAGGTGACAACACATTAACAGTTAATAATACACTGTGGTGAAAACATTACAGAATTAACATTATTTAGAACTGTTTTTGGCCCTTTGTTACATGACAGGAAAAAACATTCGCCCCTTCTAGGAAAAAGAATGAAACCTATTATGTGAATAACTTTTTAAGAAGATTATCATTTTACTGTTACACCATTGCTTAAATTATTGTGTACAAAAAACACTATTCACTTTGCACTTATTTACTTATCAAATTTTTAAAAGGGACAATTATCTGCCAAACTCAAAATGGTTGAAATAGTACATTTAGTGATTTTTTTTTCAGATATTAATTTTATAGGTGCTGTATTAACAGCAAACTACTAGTACAAAAATATGTCGATAACATAATTTTGTTTGTTTCAGTTACAGCTGATTCCACGTGATGTTTTGATAAAGGAAGAATGCTGAGGAGGCGGCTGAATTACTACTGTTCATGGACCAGCTGTTTGACAGCGTTAATGGCAGTTGTCGTTATATGCCTGCGTTACTACCATTAATCATATTTTTGGAGAACAAACAAAAATAATAACTTACACCACAAATAGTGACAAAATTGTTTTTAATGAATTGTGTGTAGTTTTTCGCATTTCCTAGTTGGCTCCATTCTTTGCAGTATAGTAAAATGCTGTTATAACGTTCTTCACTGTAACATAAGATTTCTGGGTTCCTGCCCAAATAACCAATGTAAATTATGTAAAAATTTTAATTTTAACATAAAAAATTTAGGTTAACTTTTAGTAAAACAAAAATTTTTTTACCTAAAGTCTTCCAGGGATTGATTTAATGTCCATACGTAGGCTACATTTAAAGGTATTGATTTTTTTTTTTTTTTACATTTCTAAACTTATTTGGGTGTTACTTACCAAATAACGCATGTAAAAATCATGCAGTCACGTTTTATTATATTGTTTCAAAATAGGTACGCTGAAAACAATTGATTGTCTCTTTGAACTTGCAGTGCCATTGATCCTTGTGTTGACCTTGATTATTGAACATTGTTGACATGCACCTTGGGCATAGCCTGCAATTATTTTGTACATACAAACATGATTGTGTGAATGGGAAGCCGTTTATACATGTTTTGGTACTGCATCTCATAACGTACTGTAAACACCTTTACGAGAATGACTGTAAAATTGCTACCCTTGTAAAAATCTAAACTGATCAATTTTAACCCCTAAGAAAATGTGTGTTGAGGGTTCGGCATGCCTGGCGCTTGAACTGCGTTGCGGTGTGTTTGAAACTACCTAAAGTGCTCCCAGTATGTTTACCCGCAAAAGACATCGTACCCAGATGAGGAGGGAGCGGTACTTTAAAGTTGCCATGTATTCTGTAAATATTATTTTGGAGCCCTCCAATGTAGTTAAAAATGGCCTTTTGTAGACTGTCGTATCTTAAAGCATACTATCCAGACACGAGTCAAACTACGATTGTAAGCATATTTTGAACTTTACTGCAGACTTTTCATCAATAGAATGATAGACTCACCGCTGAAAATTCCAAAGGTGCATGCATCACTACGAGAACACTGCGTCCTGCATGTAGCTGATTTTTAAGTGCTCCTTGCAAAAACATTTAAATAAGAATTTTTCCTGGAATATTACAGTAATTTATTTGAAAACATAAACGTCTTTTGAATAAACTTCCTTCAGTGTTATTTGTTAAGGGTGAGTGGTTTCGGTTTTTCGAAGGAAACTTCTCCAATAATAGAGAAGTGTGTACTATTTGAAAACTATGCATTATTTTATGTTTGCAGGATGTATGTAATTTTGAATTTTCATGTTTTAGAAACTAACAGTTTATCCTCTCTTTTTAAAAATATTTTTTTGTAATTACATATTCGTTTTATTTACTGAAATGACGAATTGTGCCATAATTTCTTGAAACTCATGTTGTAAATGTTTAAAAATGAGACTTTCAGTATAAAGTACCGCTTTATTCTTGCTCGTTATAGCGAGATTTTACTGTAAATGAATATTTGTGTGAATATGTGGCAGTGCTGTACTCATGTGTGTGATTTCTGAAAACAATTGATGTTGTAAATAATGTTACTGTAAATAAAGACCTCTCAGATGTTTCAAAGTTGAAGCCTGTAGGTTACCTTGATACTCCACTCATTATTACTGANCTGTAAATAAAGACCTCTCAGATGTTTCAAAGTTGAAGCCTGTAGGTTACCTTGATACTCCACTCATTATTACTGATGAGTATTGCAGGTTAAGATATTTTGTGTGCGCTCTTATAAGATCCTTATAACTTTTATCAACATGGCCGTACAAAAAACCTCTGCTGTGCAGCTGTTTGTACTTGCATATTCAAACACAAGGGTTGTAATTTTATAGTAGTAATGAAGTTCAATTTGAAAAGGATACTAAATACAATTTATGTGAATGACATTTTTTTAAGTAGTAGGTATTTTTTTTTAAATCTGGTTTCAATGTGCAGTTTCAGGAATTTGTGCGTTGTGCATATTTTTTGTTCATGTGATGACAGCTAAGTGTAATTGAAATGCATTATCATTGTAACGTAGTGTACACATAGTGTAATAGTATTTGTGATTATTGAGGTATAACTTTTAATTATTTTGTGTGGCAATTGACCATAACCAGCTTTCTTACATTTGTTAAGAAATGTAACCATTCAAAGGTATTTCTTATAGTAATTTCAAACTTGTTAATATATTAAATCATACGGTGTCATAAAAATACAAGATTTTATTTTTACAAAGTTTAAAACTTATCAACTGTGGAGCCTAAAAATTTTCTTTTCGGGTTAAAAGATTTAATTTTGTCGTTGATGTATATCTTTCTTTACATTTTGTTGTAAGTTCTGTTATAAATCGCTGACAGTGAGATACAAGGATACTCATGAATCATTAATCGGGTAGGAATTTGTAGCGTTTGCTCTTTGAAATGCACATCATCTTCTTGGGTACAAGAAAATACACAAGTAGTTTTATTTAGTGGTCCACAGAGTCTTTTTAATCTGGAGTGTGTGTCCACAATTGAGATGCATTTGACGATGTGTTCTTCATGTACTGTAATCTTGTAAGTTAGAAATATACAGGGAAAAATGTAAATAAGTGCTACACTCTGCAAAAGTTATTTGTGTGAATACAGGATGATGTAATTGTGAGTATGTGCATTTTTTAATTTTCAATTTTTAATTTTCTGAACTGGCAATAACACATCTTTGCCGAGTGACGTACGGCGCATACTTATAAAATAAAGTATTTGTGTGTTTGTAATGGGCTCTCGTGTGAAATCAATATTGTGTATCACGAGAAATATTGATGGTTCAAATAAATTGTTTACCCTGCTTATTGGGCTATTGCCGTGTAATTTAATTCAACTTCGCTGATAGCATATTTGTTTTGTCAGAAGTGGAAATATATGTTTTGGAAGGTTTTTGTCCTGAAAATAGGTGAGGGGAAATGGTAAGAATCAGCCTGCAAAACAGGGAAAAGTCATGGCATTTCAGTGAATACCCTGATTACTATATGTGCACAGAATGTAATATGAGGTTTTTTTTCAATTTTTGAAAGTTCTGTTTTATCCGCTCTTTTTTTAAAAAATATATCCAATATACACATTAATATTATTTATTTAAATGTTTATTGTGCCATAATTTCATGNCAATTTTTGAAAGTTCTGTTTTATCTGCTCTTTTTTTAAAAAATATATCCAATATACACATTAATATTATTTATTTAAATGTTTATTGTGCCATAATTTCATGAAGCCTCTGTTGTTAACGTTTAAAAATAAGACTTTTCGGTATTCGGTAAGTACGCTATGAGATTTTGCTGTATTAAGGCAACAGTTTATGTTTCCAGTTCATAAGCTCTGGGAGGTAATTATTTTGCATGTTCCATTGGTCGGGGAATTGAACTATCTGCTGTACTGATTTCTATGTAAGGGCGTGCTTATTGGCGTGCACCCAGTAAAGTTGATAATGACTGAGGGAATATACGCGACGCACAAGCAAGTAGATTGATTGTAAGCAGGGTTATTCTAAAGTGTTGAGTTGTCTGTGAACAGCCCGTAACTTTCAGTGCCCCGAGCTGTATTTCCTGTTATTAAAACATTGTAGTTTTTTTGTTGTGTGTTTTTACGATATATTTTTAGATTATTTTTATATGAAATGTAATTATTTTGTATTTATTTATTTATAGTAATTACTTTATTTATTCCAATACAAGGTTTTACCCCAAGGAGTTCTTTAATTTCCCTGTATTTCCCCATACAAAAGAAGAGTTTGGAATACAGGTGATGTTGCGATTTGTAAAATTTAAGATGTTTTAATTTTGTTGTGTTTGTACACTTCAATGAAATGTAATTATTTTTGTTGTATCTGTTATGTAATGTATTAAATTGTCTTGAAAATGTTGACATTAATAAATTTATTGCAACAAGAATGGGTTGTATTTATTTTTGTATATTTACCCATATGTACCTAACTGGTTAGGAAAAAGATTACAGCAAAAGCACATCAGGAAATTGTACTGCCTTACTATACTATATTCTGTCTCTTGGAAATTTTAGGATATATATACATACCTAGCAGAGTTACCGCTTGCAATGAACCTCTGGAAATGTCAGGGAGTTATATGAAAGCTATATTTCTGGTGAACTTGTGAAAATAGTCTGCATATCCAATACAAAACGTTTGGAATACTACGTGCAATTTTATTTTGCTAATCGGTTTAAATTTTACACAGTTACTGTAGTGGCACGACTATTGTTGCCATGTTGGCTTGAGGCATACAGCAAACAGTAGACTTACATTTTCGTCAAAGTGACAACCTTTTTCCAATTTGATTATTTTCACTGTTGCAGCAAACAGCGGTTTTGGAAGTGAATTATGAGTTGATCACTGTAAAAAATGAAGTATATACAATTGTATGTGGGAAATGTTTAGTTTTTCTCGCAATATATTGTGGGTATTTTCTTAAGGTTCATTATGATGTAAGATCAGAATAGTTATTTCGGTACAAAAGTATGTTGCAATGAATGCAAAGGAGTCTCTAGCAACATAAGTAAATATTTTAAACAAAAGGTTAAGGGGAATTTTTTTTTTTTTTTTGTTTTGGGGTGATATAATAATAATAATAATNTTGTATTTTGGGGTGATATAATAATAATAATAATAATAATGATCTATGCTTCATATTTACCAGTTCAATGAAATTTAATAATTCTTAACATCTATTAATTTTACTGAAAACCAAATAGCATACAATTTTTTTAAATATCCTTAAAATTTAATAATTAATATAAAGAATTATAATTAAATTTCACAAATTTTAATTGCAAGTATTTTGTTTATATGCAATTCTTGTTTTCAGTAAACTAAACAGGTCGAATAAATTCTGAATTTTGTTACATATATTTTTTAATTTCAAATTCGGTGCCACCGCATGTAAGATTCAAATAGCCCGCCAATTTTATTGGTAGTTCTCCCCACACCCACACAAGCGCTAGTAGCATATTTTTGGAAATAAAGCCAGGCAGTAACTAAATTATCAGGCGGTCATGACTTACACAGAGGTAGTTAACCTCACTGGTAACAAGTTGAAACACCTCTGTGCAGTTCATGCTTGCCTAGTAATACGACGTAAAATAATGTCCCCACGACGCCTGACAGCAACCGATCTACCAGGCGGTCATGACGTTCACAGAGGTAGCCAATTTTGAAACACCTCTGTGCAGTTCATGTTTGCCTAGTAATACGACGTAAAACAACGTCCCCACGACGCCTGACAGCAACCGATCTACCAGGCGGTCATGACGTGCACAGAGGTAACCCCGCTGGTAACAACAATCTGAAACACCTCTGTGCAATTCATGCTTGCCTAGTAGTTCCACATAGGACGACGTCTGACTACGCGCCCCACAACAACGTGTACACGAGAGGTGTGAGCGCCGAACGCAATTGTGTAATGCAGTGTAGTATAGTGCAGTACAGTGCGTATGGGAGTAGATTAGTGTCACCATTTCCCCTACTTACGGTGGCGCGGCCTTCAGAAGGGTGGCAGTGTGAAGAAGTGCAAGGAACAACATAATTACAACAAATAAAGCCAGAATGACGCAAGGACACGTCAATTACGTAAAAGATGTCCATTAAAATCAAAATAGTTATTTTAATTCGACGCTGTGTTCATCTCATCATGTCAATCTCAATCAATTACATTTATAACTTGTTTTTGCAAGTGTTTTCATGTTTTATAATGTTATTAATGTATTTTTACAAGGGTGATGTCGTTTTTAAGGATTTATTTTTGTATGCAAATAGTTTTGACCCTTAGCCGCCGCTATACCTGCAGCTACGCGCACCACACTCCGGGTGCACTTCACATGGTTTGCGCCAACCACTTTATTTATACTGATAAATATTATAAAATAATTACAACATTATTGATTTGATACTGTGCAATTACTACAAAAATATTTATTAGTGGCAAATACATTTATTTAACTAGTCAAGGAATACAGAAATTATAATAAAAGTTACTCACTCCTACATAAATCATGCTATCTAAAATCAGGATAGAGGCAACAATTGAAGTATCAGGTGCGCATGACATACACAGAGGTAGCCACTGTGTAGTTCGTGCCAGCCAAATGGTTGAGTTCTGATCTTCCTGTCTGGAAAATTTCTGATTTGTTTAGTGTTTTTTGAATTTTATTTGCTTGAAATTGTTGATGACCTTGGGCATTTATACCCTTGGCCAGAAGAGAAAAAAAAAGTTTATTGTCTCTGCATGAATAAATGATTATCCACCAATGGTTTGGAGTCTAAAAATACTATCTTTCAATAAAAAGACTTGGCAGGCTTTAAATTTTTGACAACTGTCGCATATTTTCATTTACCAAATTGGCTTCCTTTAAATTGTACACTGGGTTTAGTCTATAGAATATGATTTCTCTCTCTTGTGCTAGTGTCCATCTGCAGAACCCTTGTACAACTCTGCCATGCCTGCAGAGATGCTATATAACAATGGACCCACGGCAGCCAGTTTTGCCCAATGTAGGTGTTCTGGAATTCTGGTGTTTGTACCAGATTTCCTCTCTTAGTACCAGTAACTAAACTTTTCTCATTCTGGTATGCACATATGCCAGATTTTTGTCGCACAATTTTTGATAAAATTAACTGATATGTCAAAAGTATTGATCTGCAATGGTCTACGGCAGGCCTTATATGCAGTCCTGTACTTGCAAGTTTTTGGGTGTGCGTATTTACATTAGAGCAACTTCCTTTGCTGAGAGGGGCTGTGGTGGTGTAGTGGTTATTCTGCTTGCCTCCCACCTAGGTGAACCAGGTTCGATTCCTGGTGGGGTTGCTCCCAGATGTTCGCATGTGGGAATCGTGCCAGACGATGCAGCTGGTCGGCTGGCTTTCTCGGGGATCTCCCTTATCCCGCCCTTGCATTCCCGGCTGCTCCATACTCACCTCATTTAACCCTCACTGGCTCTCAAGACCTTGATGTTAAGAGCCATCCAAATCTCTCCACTCTTTGCTGAGTCTTCTCTCGGCTAGCTACATAAGTAAATCATCAAGTCTGCAACTTGACGTGACAGGTGATATAGGGCATGAGNGAGTCTTCTCTCGGCTAGCTACATAAGTAAATCATCAAGTCTGCAACTTGACGTGACAGGTGATATAGGGCATGAGAATTTGTAAGTTATAACACTGTGAGAGATTGTAAATTGATATGGGTGCCTGTTGCTCTGCACTCGAAACAACATGGGACCTCTCATGGGCAAGTTCAGCTGTAGCTGTTGAGAACTGAACTGCATGGTCAAGATGTGGGCACAACTTGACTCGGGGTCAAAGAGAAAATGGCTCTGGTAAGTTAAAGTAATATTGTAAATAAAATTGGACCAACAAAGAGTGATGAACCCTGAGCAGCAAGCGTGCTGGCCTCACCTGAACGCCCGCTGGATGGCGACTGCTGTCGTGGCATGCTCCCGACCACCCACGACGTTCAGGTGTGGAAAACTTGAGCATGTTTTATGTGGCACTTACATTTACTAAATTAATATATTGCACTAATATTATTTAAATTAAAACAAATACAAACAAAACCCTCGTACACGTCCTGAAGGGATTACCTCTAAGTGAATGGCTAACTGATTTCTGTAATGATTAGCATGTTGATGAGTTGGCATGTTCATGTTTAATTAATACGTATTGAAATACAACACTGAATAGAAATGATTNGATTAGCATGTTGATGAGTTGGCATGTTCATGTTTAATTAATACGTATTGAAATACAACACTGAATAGAAATGATTTAATTAAATATTTCAACATATCTTCGGTGAAACTGAGTTCACTTGAAGAAGGGCTGAGTGGTGATGTCAAGGGTGTGTTGCAAGTCACTACCCCAATTGTTTGACAGTTTACTTTTTAATTAATCTTGTTCACATTATGTCCTGCACACCTTAGTAATTGTTTCTTTATTTGAACATGTACTTCCTTGCGTATTAGTCTTCTGGATAAGCAGCATGTCTGCATGGTTCATCTTCATCACGTCACTGTAATGACAGTAAATTGTGCCTAGGGAAACCACCATTGCCTGGAGGTCCTTTTAATAAGTGTTAATTTATGTTATGTTAAAGCACTGTGTCTACGTGTTTACTTGAACTGTGTGTACGTGGCCAGGTCGTGCGACTGCATTTTACAGCTCTCATCGCAGCGCACAGCCGGTGAGTGGCCCGTTTGGCACACGNCGTGGCCAGGTCGTGCGACTGCATTTTACAGCTCTCATCGCAGCGCACAGCCGGTGAGTGGCCCGTTTGGCACACGGGTGCACGAGTTCACTCAAATTGACCCGGTGTCGGTTGGTTTTGGTGGCATGGCATGGCCCAAAATTGGCTATGGTGTGGGGGAACCACGTCAAGCTTCTGTGCATGACATAATCTTTGGACGTGTGGAGCGGCCAGTAACTCCTCCACAGTTCCTGTAATGGGAAGGCTGACTTCCTCAATTACGTGCACTGCAGCAGCAACCGTTTCCACCGAGGGTGCAGCAGAACAGGGAATGGCCACAACCCATTGCTCCACTCACCTGAGTTCGCCCTGGTTACTTTATGCCAACTGGCACCCTCCAAATATCCTCTTCCTAACTACAGTTCTGAGTCACGGAGCTACACTTTCCTGCCTCTAAAATGTGTCGGTGTGCCGAGTGTTTTGTACCGAGACATAAAGTAGTTTTGTGTATACAAGTCTTCCTGGTGACTGACAACTCGACATCCAGCATCACCTGAGGCCAGTCTTAATTGACCCAGATAGCGCTCTCTCGTGCACTTGTTCGTAATTAATTAATTAATTTCTGTTTTTGCTCCAGAGATCTCCTACAGCGTCCGAGGGGTAATTGGGATATGGAGCACGTCAGTAAATTTTGGGTTTGCATATTGCACTTCATCATATGTACATACAAATTTACATATAGGTCTTAGAAAAATATACAAATTTGCATGTAGTACTTAAAGTACATAAATTAATCAACAGGACGTAAGTGCATACGTTGACTTAAGAGTTAAAACACAGATTCACATCACAGAGAACAGTTTCTGGCCATCTCAATTTGTTGGATAAAGTGCGAAAGAGTGAGAGCACAAAGATGTTTACTGGCTGCAGCCTCCTCTGCTCTTCGGCATCCGCAATGTCCTTTTACAATCTGCAAGTTGAAGTTATTTTAGACAGCAGGCATGCTAAATTTTGTTAAGGCAATGTATTTCAAGGAAAGTACTTAAATTTGAATTGCACTTTATTTTAGTTTGTGATAATGTGTAACAGTTTTGGCCACAATAAGTTTTTAGTATTGCATTCACTTAAAGCATTTGGTAATAAATTAATTTCAGCAGTAAAAAAGGGTATCAAAATTTGAAAATAGGCACAGGATGATTTGCAACTATTATTTTCACAGTCTACTCATTTGTATTACAAGTGCCATTACAAACTCTAACACGTTCTCATCGTGTGCTTTCTTTGTTTACCAACAAAAAGAGAGCATCATCACAAATAGTGAAGTACACAGAAGAGCCGTATTGCCAGGTAGTGTGAAAGTGTGTTCTCTGTCGGAAGTGTTTTTTAAATTGACATACATTCTCAGGCAGGGTACATAATGGATTTCTTTGAGTTGTCACCAACATCCAAGCCAAAAGTAACAATAACTCCATGTGAGTCCAGTGATTTGAAAAAGGCTGGTGTCTTCCAAAAGAAGTCACATTTTATGCTCTTATTTCCCTTTCACCAACTTAAACCATTCACTTCTAAATACAATATAAAAACCACAAACCACTGCCCTTTCATAACAAATAACTTAGGTTTTTTACTTTATTCATTTTGCTACTTTTTAACCGAATTCAAAATCATAAAAACATAATTTTGTTAGTAACTTGTAAGGATGTTTCAGATGTCCTAATTTTTGTTATGTAATATTTAGTGGAAAACTGTTGCACTGCAAATTTCACTGTGTGTTTATTTATTATTTTGTGAACTAATTTAATAAAACGCAACATTATCATTTGTTTTCCTTTACCATCTAATGTGCAAATCTAGGATAGTACATGTTTTATGACAGAATTAATTAATTTTACTTTCCTGCCGATATTATTTTTTATCTCAAAACCTTTCAAAACTATGCTATCAACTGTAATACACCACACACATAATAAGAATAAATAACATTCATTTTTTAATCACTAAAGACTTTAATCATCACAGATCTTCAATATTACAAAAAAATAAATAAATAAACAAACATGGATCAACTGGGTAATCACACTGAAAAGATGTGAACCTAAGCTTCTGCGACCTTTCCAAGTCAAAAGCTACCAGTTTTCAATTTGAATTCTTCAGGCTAGTGACTGTCTGAGAGTTCCTTCGAACATCACTGCACATACAGTCTGCCCAACTTGACAGCCTTGCAACCGCTTGCATTTTTCAAGGTGATTTCGTGTATTGTCACACTGCACATTCACCCACAAATGCTAAATTATTTTGATCAGTGAAAACAGCAAAACAAATATTTTTTTTACAAAGTCCATGCCTTCTTGATCAAACAGTGAGGTAATCAGCTGAGCATAATCAATATTGACTATGAACAATGAATACCACTGATAAATTATGAGTTACTCTCAACGTTATATATATATACATACACACACACCGTCACTATATATACACACACACACACACACAGAAATAACATTTGTATGTACATAACTCATTGAACATTATTTGTTTCAAACAAACCGTTGGAGAATATAGCGAAACTCCAAACAGTTACCACACAGTTCTATTTATTCACAACATCTGGAAGATTTCATGAAATTCATAAATGTACATGACAATCTAGGCATTTAACTTTGTTGGTATTGTAACATACAATTCCACCACTTGCGAACCAAGCTTGCATGAGAATATGTGTTAGCCCACACTGCGCTGGAATGAAAATGGCAGGTGTTTAATGTACAGTAGCATAATTGAATCTAGCATACACGCACACATGTATTACTGTAACATGCATTACTGAATGTGAAATAGTTTACAGCATTCACTTTTTTCCCCCCCAAGATTTTTATGATGTAGCCTGAAAGTTAATTTTGCAAAATCAATATTTCATAGCATTACACATACAATTTAGATACTAAGAACAGTTTCTATTAGACACTCCAATATTTTATACACATGTTCTTCAATCGGGATTACAGATACATGCCAGAAACAATTCTGAACAAACATCACTGAATCATTGAACAAATTTAAAATGGCCCCCATTTTGATTCCTTTTCTACAAAGTTTAGGTTTCAACTGTCAAAATAGCATTTTTCTCCTTATTGCATATGTATATAGCAATGGATATGATTGGTTCATTTATATGTACAATTCGATCATAAAACAAATATTACATTAATAGTCTTGAATAATCTCGCCAAGACATAATACTTGCTCAAACATTCTTACAAAATGCTCATAGTTTTTATACCACCATATTAAAATTGACATATTTATGTACACATGATGCTAACGAAAAATGGAAAGCAACGAACACATTACCTAACAAGATATGGAAGAAGANTGACATATTTATGTACACATGATGCTAACGAAAAATGGAAAGCAACGAACACATTACCTAACAAGATATGGAAGAAGATGCGATCAATATTTTCCGATAAATAACTTCTGCCCAGATCGTTTGAGAGACATCCCACACATTCCACACAACTGCTCCTCTGTGGACACAGTCTTTTCCATCCTGGCAAGTTCAACAAGAAGTAGCTTCCACAAGTACGAGGGAGNGATGCGATCAATATTTTCCGATAAATAACTTCTGCCCAGATCGTTTGAGAGACATCCCACACATTCCACACAACTGTTCCTCTGTGGACACAGTCTTTTTCATCCTGGCAAGTTCAACAAGAAGTAGCTTCCACAAGTACGAGGGAGAAAGGGTTAAATGTACAATGCTGATATATTCTCACATCGTAAAATGTATATTAAACAAAGCTACATTCATTTGATCTGTCGACATAAGTTGCACAGTCGTCTCCACCGGCGCCGTGAAGACACCGGTCCACGTCGGCAGCGTGTCGCTCAGACGTACTGGCGTAAGGCCGAAGCGTCGACCAACTTCAGATGCACACAACTGCCACATCAATGCTATCCAAGCGTCTGCATCTCGCACCTAGATGGGAGCGAGGGCTGACTTCTCCGTGGATTTGATAGACGGGGACTTGATGATCTGCTGCGAGTCGTACGTGGGCACGTACTTGTACCGGTAGCGCCGGTCAGTGGTGTCATAGTGAGGGGGCAGGGGGATGGGGTGG